>JAEIFU010000349.1:0-151193 GCA_018904235.1 Lordiphosa stackelbergi
AACAAAGCAATCAATTATGAATAACATAATTAAACTTGATAATTAATTTACTTACCTTACGCTTTTCTAAATGTTTTTTTTTCAACGGTTTCGGCAACGATTTTAGAGCTCCACAGCGACACAGCTGATTACGAAAAATACAGTTTACATATAACACTTATCAATAGACTATAGCCTGAAATGTTGTCGGATAGAATTGCTGAGTTATTGATATTTCGCGCCCGAACTCCAGACTAACTCTCGAAACAAATTGAGAGCAACAAAAATTTTTTTATAACAGTTAATAAATGTATAACAGTTTCCTAAACCACAACAATATAACACATCCAGCATATCACATCAATCGATTCTCCCCATTAACACCCAGCTGTGACTCTTCCCATTGCGAATTGAATTTCCATTCGTTTTGCCAATCAATTTCAATCACCTGGGACCCAAAGTTGACCTCGCCCTCCCCCTTGCCCTTCCCCACACCTACCCCTCCCCTACCACCCTTTTACGAATGCCGGAACTATCCATGGCCTAAAAAACAAATTCATGCACTTTTTGGCGATTTCACTTGAATTCGTAACACCCAAAAGAGAGTTGGAGGAAAGATAAAAACAAAAAACTTTAAATTTGTATTAAAACAAAAAACCCAAAAAAAAAGAAGAAAAAACGAAACCACCCGCGATTTGTCTTGTACAACCAAAATCTCACCCGCTATCACATACGACCAAAGAAAAAAACTCTCTTTTTCTGTTGCTTGGACGATTATCTACACCTTTCACCTTTCACGCCAACAACAACTACAACAACAACATCAGCAACAATGACAATAATGTTGGCGATGCTCTACCTTTGTTTTTCATTTTTCGAATTTGCTGCAGCCTTTCTAATTTCAATTGTGTCTTTCTCTCCCGCTCACAGTATGTGATCATCGTTGTGCAATCGCCTTAATTGTGAATAGATAGATGTAGAGCTTCTGTAACTCCAGGGTGCACATTAACCCCACCCCAGTCCACCCCACCCTGTTTCGGAGAGTGACATTTTATTTGCTAGCGCCCACATAAATATTACATAAACACTCTAGATGGATTTCCACACCAAATGTGCAGTACACTTAAAAAAAAAACACAAACAAAAAATATCAAGAGAGAAACTTGGACAGTTCTAGATAGGATGACTTTGCTGAAGGAAGAAGTCACTGAGATGACCTTCCAGCTGGTCTTAGTTTGGTTTTCTACCTCCCTGAATCTGTACCTCGAATCAAATGAAACTCAATTCTGGGTGCCACGGAACAGTCTTTTTCCAAATTCTATAAATTACAAAACTTTTGCGGAAATTGAATTCCTAACATTATCGCTATCGAATGTTCGGTGCTTGCTTAAAATCTGCGGATTTTTAAAAACCCAGAACCCAGCAAAAATATATTCTTTTAGTTGCAACAACCCAAAAAAAACCCCCGTTTTTAACCTCTAATAGTAAAAACAGCACAGTAAGTTAATCAAACCGGCCTTGCCAAATCCCTACAGCAAGAAAAGAATTTAAAGCTTGTGCAATTTTCTACAACCGTGTAACACTCTAAAGTCTTTACGGCCTTCAGTTAAGCTAGTTAATTTTGATAACTTTGATAGTTTGTGAACAAGAATTTTAGAACAGTTTTATTTATAGTATCACCTACTTTCAATTCACAAGTAAAAAAGTCGGTAAAGCCCGACTGTAATATACTTTGTAATATATTCTGCAGTAGCAGAGAAATTTCTTTAGGCCATAACTTCACCATTAGATGGCGCCACTACTTTATATCTTTATCATTTCTTCGTCAAATCGATAAATAATCCTAATTATTAAATATTTGTAAAAGGTACTACCTTTCTATCTACTAATCTGTAGGAAATATAACGTATTTTCCAACTTGATCTGCCTGCAAGTATGCGCATTTATAATAATAACAATATTAACAATTTTCCCTGTAAACACATCTTTTTTTTTGCAAGAGCTAAAATCTCACTGACTTAATAATTTTTTCGCGTTTCTCTCTCTCTTTGTTTTGGTTAACGTTCACCAAAAGTTTGGGGCTGACTTCGTTTTTATACTTCGTCTTCGGTTTCCACGACTAAGAGAGCCTGAACCGTTCCGCGATATGCCAACTTGTAGCCTTACGAATAGCTGTGAAAATAATATTTTTCATGGTGACAAATGGACTTATTTCATGCTGATGTAGTGACTATTTTACCATTAATTGTACTTATTTTGGTAAGCACATACTGCAAAGTCCGACTGGGTTGCTATCTTACGATGCGCATGTTCGGCTTTGCTTCTCTCACAAGGAATTTGTTCGTTTGCATTGTTGCTCATTAGGGTGTCCCAAAAAAATTTTTTTTGCGCTCCGGCATTTTCTGAAAGCTTATGGAGTAAAGAATTTTTGGGATTTTTTTCAGATATTTCCAAAGACGTTTAGAGGTCGCACAAATCGAGTTTCCCCCAAAAATGGGGTTTTCCGTATTGATTATTTATTGTCCGCATTTGCTGAATTTTAGAGAATTTTATCTTAAACCTTTGAAATCTAAGTTAAAATTGTTGTCGTCGTGTGTTGTCAGTACAAAAGTAACCGTAAAACGCGAACCGAGGCTTCATTTGAGAAACTGGGTATGAGGTGATGCGTACAGAGGTCCCTTTTGTCATAATTAAACGGTCTTATGTCGGGTTTTTTTTAGTGTTTGTACTGTGTTGCATGAATTCTCCGCAAAAGAAAAAAAGTAGCAGGAATATTAGACTAACCAACTAAGCAGGAAAAATAAACAGTAAATGCGAAAAATATCATAATTTTAAGTTTAAAGCAAATCCGATGCAAAACTGGCAAACATCTTTTAATATTATTAGTTTCTTGCAATGGGTACAAAGCTTAAAAATAGTACAACTCTGGAGCGGTAAGAGCAAATTTGAATTTCTTAGTTTCAGTTTTTTTAAAATTTAACCATTTTTTAAACTGCATCACTAGTTTTTTGAATTTTCATAGAAATTTTAAAAGTTATAATGCGTTTTTTACAAAATTTATGAAAAATTTACGAAAAAATGTAATACATGGTACCTAAACAAACCAATGCAAAGCCAAAACTCATGGTTTATGCTCATAAAAGTAAAATTGGGACATTTTTCTTTAAAATGTTGATTTTAAAACTAAGAAAATTGTGGTTATTTACCATGTTATAAGTAAAAATCGAAATCAATACGGAAACCCCATTTTTGGGGGGAAACTCGATTTGTGCGACCTCTAAACGTCTTTCGAAAAATCTGAAAAAATCTTAAAAATACTTTACTCCATAATCTTTCAGAAAACACCGGTGCACCCGTGAAAATATAAAAAAAATTTTTTTTGGGACACCCTATTGCTCATATTGAAATGTCGAGATGTTTACTTCGTGTTTCTCTGCGAGGCAACAAGTGCAATGCTTGATTGTGTAAGTTTGGACACCACTGGTATAGAGTATAAAAACACAAATAAAACTCGTGTTGAAGTCGTGGCGTGTTGAAAATATTGGATCTTTTGACAATTTTTGTTAGATATCAACCTTCTTTTAGAGTAGAGTTTAAATCTTTAAACCATCTGGTTTAGACTCGTTTTAAAGAAAGTTGCATGAAAATAACAATTTATCCCCAAAAAGTGACTTTTTAACCCCCATTAGAAACGCTATCCTATCCTTAGAAAGAAGTAAAGGAGGAAAAGAATGCATATCTAGTGCAATATCGTTGGCAACTGCAATACCTCTAGGAAGAGTAGAATCCTTTAGCACTTATTTGTTTTAGTATTTGAGTAGTTTTAAGGAATCATCTCCGACCCTAAAGTATATATATTCTTGATCAGTGACGGCTGGTCGTTAAGTTGTGTCCGTTGTCGTCGTCGTCTGTCTGTTTCTCGCGAACTAGTCCTCATTTTGCTATCGAGCTGAAACTTTGCACAGTCTTTTTTTACTGCCGCTGTAATATGTCGGAACCGACCGGATCTGACTACTTCTTGTGGCTGCCATACAATGTTCGTTCGAAAATGGGTTTTATGAGAAAAACTGGTTTTGTTCTCAATATTATCGCTCCAAACATGGTCATGGGTATATATCTGTTTTTAAGTAATTGAAGTTTGGTCGAAGTCGCTAACCGTTGTGACAAGCTTTTCAAGTTTCAAAATTCGGTACGACGTTACTTTGCCTTTCTCGTTTTTGTTTTCTACAATTTTAACCCTTGCAAATATTATAATTGCCAAGTTTGCAACGCATGAAATATTCATTTTTTTTCAGTGCATTGCATTTGCCACAAACCTAACTAGCCAGGCAAGTCGCACACACAAACACACACAAAATGAATTCTCCCAAAAAAAAAAAAAAAACTCAAATAAATACCAAAAAAATTAGTTTCACCTCTTTTTCATGCCAAGCGCTTAAAAAAGCGCAGCAAATTATAAAATAACCAAGACACCACAAAGAGAGGAGAACCCGTAGCATAGTGTGAGGAGAGAGAGAGAGGGAGAGTGACTCGTATAATACAGTTGAAGTGGCTGCTGCAGTTGCAGTTGAAGTTGGTTGTTTTTTTTTTTTTTTTGGCAACACCGAAAATTGAAATAAGCAAAGAAAAAAAAAAGAAAACGGCAAATGACAAAACGTAGCGTCGCTGCTGCCTCGTTTGTGGCTTATTACATAACAAGCGCGACGCGTTTTTTGTCCGAAAAAAAAGGGGGCACGACTGTGCCGCTGCCGCCGTCGCCGCCATAAACAAAACGTAATGCGACGAACACAAACTTGGCTTAGTTTGCCGAACACTGTTTGCCGACCGACCGTCTTGGGCTTGAGACGAAGCTTTCAAGCTGCAGCCGCTGCGGCAGCCTCTTCTGCTTCGGCTTTCTTTTCTGGCTCTGCTCAAAAAGTGTAACTCTCAAAAAGAAAGAAGCAGATGCTGGTGATGCTTGCGCCTTTTGGGCCGTCCTAATTTCGCTTAATTACATACAACTTCGCATATTGTGCGTAACGACGGCGCCGTCTGCACTCTCCCTCCCCTTTTCCCCCCTCCGCCGCCTGTTTTATTTTAATGTTCATCTGTCTGGGCTCCCAAAAGGCATGAATACATTTTTTTTTATGTAATTCGCCTTTTCAAATTTTTTTTTTTTTTTTTGGTTGGTCTGCTAAATGTTTGTCCGCAACAGTTTTCACTCTTTCATTTCGAAAATTTACGTTTATTTACAAATTTGTCTTCATTTAGGGCGCCCTCCGCACACATACAACCTTTATTTTTTTTACATTTTGAGGCCAACTCTCTTTCGATTGTCACGCCAGCAGCTCGCTGTCAACTGGGCCTTGACGATGGTTTTTATGAATTGTTTGCTTCGTTTTAAGAGTTTTCCTGGGTTTAGTTTTGATTAGCAGCTCATTTGAAAGTTTGTTTAAAAATTTAGTGGATTGTTTAATGAGAAATCGTGATACAATTGTAAATGGGGTTTAGTTTACTAGATCTAGGAATTGAAAGATGCAACTTTAGCAGAAGAAGGGGAGAGAAAGTAGTTACGCGTAAGCTTACATCTCCATTAATACCGGATCTAATAATTTTGAACTTAAATTTTGAAAATTTCGCATAATTTGAACTTAAAACCTTTCGAGCACCCAGCCCAAGCGATTAAACCTTTGCAGCTGTTTCTTTTGGTTATAGACAGCCCCAAGAAGAATTTTTTCCAAATTCCTATCCAATGAAGGGAAAGAGCCCTAAAATTTTAGCATTGAAACTTTTTCTATATGCTGAAAAAGACACTTTTTCTCGATTTTTGCTAGTTCCGCCCAAAATTTGGAAATTCGTGGGGATTTAATTAAAAATTGAAGAAAATTTTCAAGAACTGAATATCCAACTTCAGACTGGATCGTAGAATCATATTTGCAGACTCAAGAATTCCATTCAAAGACTTCAACGCAGTCTTCTTCTTCCTTATTGGCCATCACAACCGATTGACGGTCTCGGGCGCTGCTACTTACGCCCGCCAGTCGTTTCTGCTCCGTGCGAGCTGGCACCTGTTGTTCACACCAAGCTTGGAAATGTCTTTCCGCACCTGGTCGTCCCACCTTGCCTTGTCCCAATTCTTTCGCATTCCTCTTGTACACCATTTTTGCTGAAGCTTGTTCATCCATACGGGCAACATGTCTGCCTACTTTTCCATACTTCAGAACTCCGTATGAGGGTTAAGGCCTTGACGCAGTTGTTCAGTAACGACAAATAAAGTAAAAATTTTATACAAAATGTTGGAAATAATTTTACTTTTGCTTTACTTCCAACAGTTTTTTTAAGTTTACTTTACTTGTCGTTGCGGCTTAACAAAGAAAACTCAAGGACAAACATTTTCAAAAGTATTTATTTAAAGATTGATTTCAAGAAATTAAATTGATTGAAATCGCCGGAAAAGTTGGTATGAGCGAAAATTAATTATCCGATTGAAGTCAAACTTGATTTGTAAGCAAAGAACCCGAAATAATTGGACACATTTTTCCCCGATTTCGGAAAACCCACCCAAAAAGAGCGTTGTGCATGAAAAAAAACTTGCGAAGAATTGTGTATGGAAGAGAACCATTTTTCATCCGACTGACATGCAAATGGAAATAATCATCGGTGTCGCAGAAATCTCTCACAACCAAAATCCAACCCAAAACCAATTCTCGGTGTCACAGAAATCTCTTTCGGTTGGTTTGACGTTCGGGCAACAATAATTCTTTGGAAAAGTTTGTACAAGATATTGGCTAATCGGCCTACAGTGTGGGTCACATGGAGCAGTTTTCACAATGACGAATGCCAAGATAAGCGACAAGATGGGGTTTTGTTGATTGAATGTGCATTTAATTGCAGAAATGTGTTCTCGTTCAGGAAGGCGGCTTTATTTTTCTTCAAATCATGGGTTGCATCAAATAAATTAAATATTGGAAAATATGTTTTCAGTATTCAAACAAAATTTTGGTTTTAGCATTCAAAAAACCTCCCAAATACCACCGCACTGCGTAACAATAAAACCTACCAACTATCGATAGCGCCAACTGCTATTTATGGTCGCCATCTGTAATAAGAAACTAAATAGCCGGAAATTTTTCGCCACTTTTTTTTATAGCCCAAAATTATTTTCCGCGCTTCCAGAATGAATAAAATGTTAAATTTTGGAATTGATTTTTGGAGAATTTGATTTAAATTTGATTAATAATCTAAAAAATTGGAACATAAATCACAAACACAATCAAAAAATTGAATCTGAAACATCAAATTAACTTATAACTTGAATATGGGAAAATTTTTTTCGATCGGCAACCTTGACATGTTTAGAATTCACGCATTTTCATGGACACAAACCCTTTCAACTCGATTTTTAAATTAGAAAATGAAATCTTTTAAAATCTTGGATTTCTGTGACCATTGGCTTAATTTTTGATTCTCTCCAACATGTTGGAGAATTCTCCATACAAAAAACCAATGTTCATCCGAACGATCCTGAAAAATCCGACCATTGGGTGTGATTGAAGATCTCTGAATCGTAGCCGATCTGAATTAAATCCAGTTATTTATTTTTTTAAGCAAATAAACGGAAAAACTATGTTCCAGTTTTAGTTTTCTCTAGCCAAGTCAGAAATTGGTGGGGTTCAGGCGTAGAGAAAAAAGGCGTTTTCAAACCAATGTATGTAAGACTCGCTTTGTGAGCTCGGGAAAGTCAAATAATATTTGTCTCTCTCGATCGATATCAAGCTGATACTGGTGTTTTAGCAGCTATACTGACAAAGGCTATACTGATGTGTTATAGGCTCTAAAATCATTTTGTCTCTAAAATTATATAAAGCGAAAATGATACTCAGTTTTGCGTACAAAACGTAAATTTATATTTTACTTTGATTAGAAACGCGACCTAAAGTCTATCAGCAAGTACCCGGAAAAAAAAACAATTACCGGGAGCAAGGTTATACTTAGACCGACTTCATTCCTCTGCCACTCCTCTCCCTTGGGTTGGGTCATTAGCCTATTTTTCTTATCTATAAAATTGTTATATGTTCGGCCTTCACAGTTTTTCACTAATTACTTCAAGAATCAATCAATATCAACTCGTGTCATTGTTCAGAAAATATCATTGCCAAATTTTGATTACTGATTATTTTTTTTACCGAACCGTAATCATATTTCGAGGTCGAATTGAATGGACTTTGATAAATTGTTTTACCCTGAGCAAGAAGACGATGTCTGGGATGATAAGCTTAAAACGGAAATACAAAGAAGTATTCCACTTTATAGATTTGAAACCAAGTGAGCATGTATTGCAATTGTACTCCATTTTATTTAAAAAGCGACTGAAAGTTGTTTGAAATTTTTAAAGTTAGAACTTAAGTCGGGAGTTTAAGGATTATGCTTGAGCCTGACTTTCAAAATATTTTACTTTGGATACATGCAGATAGTGTTATAGAGTTCTGTGCTCGACACTGCCTCGAATCATCTGATAAAAAAGTTTTTCTTGAAAACTTTTACACAACCGGTCACCTTTTCCAGTTATTGGCGACAGTTGTAAAGTAAATAGCCATTAATAAGGTTCACAAACTTTGCCGTTCGTTTTCCTGAGCCATACTGTACAGAAACGTTTCGATTTGATCATTTCAAATGTCCACAGTGCTCATTTGTGCCAATCTGGCAGGCAATAATTAATAACTAATTATTTTTGGAATCATTTAAACAAAGCAAACTTGTAATTTTTTGCGCACTATGAAGTACTTTTGGATATTAACTATATTAGAGGGTATGACGACAGTAATAGCTAAATACGCTCATTTTAGAGAGGGTGTTACCTATAAAACGTAATAAACTAATAAGTCGTAGAAAGGAGCCAATTATTTTGACACTGGACGATTTCCCAATGGATTATTTTCACAAACACCTTAAGATTTAAGACCAATACGGAACAATACCAAAAGTTCTACTCCACGAAAGTCGCGGGTATGTAATACTCTAAGAAAAAGAAACTTAAGATCGACATCAATTTACTTCTAATAAATACAAGAACAGGAAAAACACAAAGTTTTTGATGTAAAACATCTTTAATTTCGGTACGGAAAATTTTAGTAGGAGTAAAATTGGATTTCAACGTCACGTGACGCTGTGAAATAGGATTGAAAGAGGGGGAAGAGGTGGAAAGAGAGGATTAGTGACTAATCAGTAAGCAAACAGTAACTGAACAGTGACTAAACAGTTACTTATCAGTGACTAAACAGTGTCTTAACTAAACAATGACTAAGCAGTGACTGAACAGTTACTTAAAAGTGACTAATCAGTGACAAAACAGTTACTAAACAATAACAAAACAGTGACTGAACAGTGTCTTAACAGTGACTGAACAGTGACTAAATCAGTGACTAAACAGTGACTAAAACAGTTAATAAAAAGTGAGTGAAAAGTTCCTTAAAAGTGATTAATCAGTGACAAAACGGTAATTAAACAGCGACTAAACAGTGACTGAACAGAGACTGAACAGTACTTAACAGTGTCTGAACAGTGACTTATCAGTGACAAAACAGTGAATCAACAGTAACTGAACAGTGACTGAACTGTACTTAACAGTGACTGAACAGTGACTGACAGTGACTAAACAGTGTCTGAACAGTGACCAAACAGTAACTAAACAGTGACTGAACAATTTCAACAGTGCTTATTAGCGAGTTATTGTGTACTTAAATTCCCTTTCAGTATTCTTCTTTTGAAAGATTACCATTGCTGATTTATATACAATTGATATATACAATTTTGATATTTTGACCTTAAATTCGGCATTATGTTTTACATCAAAAACTTATACATACCAACTATAGTCAAACTAAAGTTTGGTGAGCACGAAAGCCAATTGCAAACATGTTCGATCAGCCGACTCTAGCTCAAGCGCACGATATGACGCTGATGTTATTCAACGCTAAGTTTTGTTCGCTGATTAAATCTACACAAACATGTTTGATCATAAGCTTAAGGCCATAATTGCAGTAGATAAGTTCTTAGTTACGCGCAATTTGTTATTTCGCCATGATTTCATGATAATAGTAATAATAACTGCTTGATCAGCCTGCCTCATATTATTCAACCGCTCGATGCTTTTTCCGTTAAGCAAGTATTATTCAACAATGAGTTTGATTGATTGATTTAATGTGAACCAGGATGGTGATAAGCATAGATTTTCTTTTCCTTTTCTGAGAAATTTGTTTGCTTTTTAATATGCCCATTCAGTCACTTCAGTTCAATCATAAAAGTTCCGATTCATCTCCAACCAAAATCAATTAACAAATCACTTAAAACCGTCAGCCATAAAATTAAATTTATTATTTAAATTTCCACTTAAATTTTATTCTAAAGACAAACAACTTACAAAACATTAAAAATAGAACCTCCCCCCCTATAAAAATCACTCAACCGATACCCAAGATCATTCCCAAAGAACAACAACAAAAACAACGACCTGTGGTTAATTTTACAACTAATTACAAGCTAAGAAGGCCTCATAATAATCATAAACGGCTTCTTAATGACCCAACGCTCTAATCCACGCCCCAAACGACCACAACTCAGTGTCAAAGGTCAAATTAAAGCAGACAAAGAAAAGGAAATTAAAAAAGCGATGAGATGGGCAGCAGGATTGGTGTGTGTGTGTGGCCCTGGACTTGGTTTGTTTTGATTGCTCAAATGACAAAACCCGGCTAAAATAAAAAGAAGAGCCCCAAAAACAATTAAAACAGAATAGCAACAGTAATAAAAAACAAAAGAAAAGCAAAGCAAATGAATCGGGGAGGCGGGGAAACTGTGCGACAAACCAAACGTTTGTCTTTGGGTTTGTTCTCTGTTTGTTCCGTCGACGATGCGGCGTCGCAACGCCGGACTTGGACGTTCAATGTTCCAGCGATGGCCACCAACGCTGCTAAAATTCGTGTGTGGTTCGCTCATCGTCGACGTCGTCGTCGTCATCGGGGTCTCAGTCTCTCTCAACCGTCTCAACCGAGGCCGAGGCCAGCTCTCATATGTGTGTGTTTAGGCACTGAGTCTGCGCTTGACACACACGCGGCAACCGAAACTACTTTGGTGGCATTTTTTATTTAAATTATTAAAAAAAAACACAATTTTTTTTTATTAAATGCAAGAAGGGTTTCCTTTTTGGCTGCCGCATCCTAAACGAAGCCACTCAATTGGCATTTGAATTCCCTGTTCCTCTACAGGTACATAAGCAAACTGCAGTAAACTCTTGCTACAAACTACTTTAAAACTTGAGAGATAGTTAGGAGGAAAAGTCAGTGGATTGAAAACGGGACATAATGTAGTATATTACAACAACAATTGTATATAACAATTATATGTTGTCGGTTTCGGTACTGATAACCCGTTATGTTAATAAAGATTATAGGGTAGTTATTAAAGGTTACGGTTTCGGTTTCTCTGCTTTGCAATGTTGCTCTTATCAAAGAAATCGAAAGCGTTTGGGAAATTCAGTATATATAAAAACTATATTAAAATTGTGTTTTTCGTAGGGCCAATTTTGCGGAAATTTTGATGGTTGCTACACTACATTTTGTTTTCTCCTACGCGTTTCGGTCGCATTTTGCGCCTTCATCAGAGAGCCTGCATTTGTTTCGTTACATTAATATACAAACAAACATTAAAATGAATTTCATACATACATATATCACCTGTTCCCTATACCACCGTCGTTACTTTTGTTAATTTGTAATTTGTCTTATGTCATCCCATTGTATTTCTTTCGTTTTGTCAAATGATGGATTTTCTTGGTGTTTTCTTTAGCTATCGTCGCTGCGGACATGTAGTTTATTTGGTCCACGTCGTCCTTATGCCCTCCCCGCTGTTGAATCCGAAAACTTTCCAGCGTCAGTCTTGTTCTCTCTCTCTCTGTTCTGAAATCAGCTGTGTGTTCAGATGTTGTCAAGTGTTGCGCTATCGCTGTGGTTGATTTGTTGGTTTTCGCATCTCTTTTATGCCAATGTATATGTCGTCGCAAGCCTCTCCTTCTTTTCCCTTACATGCTATTTCGTTCACAACGTTCTGTTGTTGTTCTTTCGATATTTTATCTTTTGTGTTCGTAATCAGTTTCCTTTGTGTTTCGTTGTGGGCTTTATATGCGAAATTAATATTCGGCTGCAATATTTTAGAATACCAGAACTCCTTTTGATAGGCGCATTCAAGCTTATTCTTGTTTCAAAATCATCTTTGTACATTTTATTTTTGTTTTCGCTTTTTAAAAACCAGGCAAATATAAGATATTGAAGACTTTTAAAAAACTAATGGTAAGTTTATTTGTTTTCCAAAAATGAGTTGCTGAACAAGGAATGTTTACTTGGTCATTTACTCACTTGTTAAATTTTTGTTCAATTGCTCATTTGTTTATCCTCATCCAAGAGACTGTTCAGAACAAGAGTTTGTTTGAGATGAACTAGCAATGCAGGAAATAGTATTAAAATATCAATATTTTTGGTAAAAAAAAGACGACGATTTATCATTATCGAATATATGTCTGAGGCGTAATATCAGATATTGAATATTTTTCATCGATATTTTTGTAGGCTCCAATTTTAACTCTACGTTTTAAGCATCTTCTCTCAATTCCATTAATATTAATTCATGAATGATTTGTTGTCGATGCACAAAAACTACTGATGATTGAAACGGGAGGTTCTTGAAACAGCCGTTTAGTCTACCAGCCACCTTTGTATGTACAAAAATAGTTTGACCTGCATCTGGCTAAATCTTGCATTGATTGAAATTGAAATAGACCGTTAAAACTTTCATAATATAAGTAAAATAAAATTATTTTGTTAAACATATTAAAATATATTTAATCCATATTTATTTAGTAATTTGGAGCTCCGATATTAAGAACTAGAACGCAGTCAGAAAAATAAAATATATCGAAATGATACTTTTCCGATGTGGGAAGAATCATCGATATAGATATTTTCTAAACTGCACAAAAATGATGAAGCAATTAAAAAAGTGTGGACATATTAATAGTCACCCTTTACTGTTTAAAGTAGGTGTGCCCACAGCCTATACGCACACCGCGCATTTGTAGTTATGCGCATAGCGTTAGCCGTGCGACGCTTCGTATTTTTCTCTCCTGCAAAATCGAACGCAACAAAAAATATGTATGCGTCGTCTTCAGCGGAGAATGATTTTGCATGCAACAGCCACGATCTCACAACCCAAACACACAATACCCTGTGCCAAAGTTGCACAGAATATATTAAGTTTGTTTCAAAGTATGTAACAGAGAGAAGGAATCTTTTGCGACCCTATTAAGTATATATATTCTTGATCAGCATCAACAGCCGAGTCGATATAGCCAAGTCTGTCCGTCTATCTGTCTGTCCGTATAAACGAAGAGATCTCAGAGATGGTAAGAGATAGAAAAGATCAAGTTTATTTTTAATTTTATATCGATAATATCAAAAATAAAAATTTTCAATATCGATTTTTGATATATCGACTCCAAAAAAACTAAAAAAGTTTTTAAGTATCGTCTTCACCGTAAGACTACTAATGACCATTTTTAGTGGTCGTTATATATTATGTTCCCTATAGGATTACTTGAAGATTTATATGATTTCACATCTTCTACATAGAGCTATCTGTCAAATAAACTAACAAATAGCAGTGAAAAATCGTTGACTATCTGACACATAGCAGCTATCTGAGAGAACAGAAATCGGCCCTTAGTTTTCTGAAAGTAGACTATAAATTCCAAAACTACGAAAAATACAAAGAAAATTTCACCAAGAAACCATATGTCTTAATCGAATTCCTATTCCCCGCAAATCGATCTGAAATATTAAGGACAATTAAGGATTTTGACTTTGTTGTTATGTAGGCATGAAAATGTCTCCCAAAGGGGTTTAAAAAAGTTGGAAAATCAAAATCTCGTGATTGTTTTTATATAAGTAGTGCTACGGAGCCACGGTGCCAATTTGACAGCTAGGTAATCGCACTCGTTTGTAATCATACTCAGCGAGTACTACTCGATTACTATTTTACTTACTCGTGCAGGTTTCTATTAAGCACGTTGAAAATATTGACCTGGAGCCACCTAAAAAACTCCAAATAGATTTTGTTTTTCCAAAAATTTGTTTTATTTTTTTTTTCAATCAACTTAGAAGAACAAAGAAAATAAGCTATTGTTGAAGAAAATCTATGGCTAAATACCGTATATCTATGAATGGAGGAATTCATTTTAGACCCATGGTTTTTGGATGTAATTTTCTTAGAATTTTCTATACCTTTGTGCGAAAAAATATCGACTGTCTTGTTATGATAATTGGCTTCTGTATTTTATTAATTGTTGTAGGGCCCCCCATCTCTTGTCTATGGTGCCCCTCTACTTAGTCTATAACTCCCCTAGCAGACCTATTTTCTATATGAAAGTGAGGATTTTTGTGAGCTTTAGTATACTGTATTGCCTCCTGCATCGAAAAATATCATATCAAAATAACCTTTATCGTCCAACAAAAATATCGATATATCGTTGTATCGATAAAATATTGACAACCCTACTTCACACTCTATAGTTTGTTTTGCCACTTTCTGTGGTTTCCAACCTAAATTGATCAGTCTGTTATAGTCTGGCTTGACCGACTTTCTTTCTTCTTTGTTGTTGTTTTTGTTTCAGAAATATTTTACTATCTATGTCTACGCCGCCGTAAGCTGGCTCTGGGCAACTCGGATATAAAGCATGCTCGAAAACTTTTGCACAGGATTAAACTGACTGAAGAGTAGCGGGGCTGCGAATATGCATGATTTTATAAAAAAAAAAGATTTAACGAAACTTTTTTTAAAATATCATTTGGATTTGCGTTCTCCCACTCGATGAGAGCTATAAACGGGTCTGAAGAAAACCCACAAAATGTTTCATTTCGTCAGTCCTCACTGTACTCTGTTTGTGACGCTTGGGCCACACACAAAGCCCAACCATGCACGCACTTCAAATTAGCCTAGCCACATCCACACACACACACACACACATACAAAATCTTCACCCGGTATGCGTGTGTGATTCTGTGTGTTCTTTGCATGTCTCAGCCCCTCAGTCTCTTTAGCCATCCATCAGGCAGCATCCATCACACAAAAGAGCAAAGCGAAGATTGAATTATATGCCATTGAGGCTACGTAATTGTTAGAGAGCTATTTGTTGCCCACAGTAATAAGAAGGGGGAAGGGGGAAGCAAATAGACCACCAACAAAGTTAACTCTCCGATGTCAATTTACAGGTGCTATTTTTGTATGCAATGTGTACTGCAGCTGCCTGGCACCTTTTCTTCATTTAATGAGCGCAAACAGACGCTCAATGGGAAGCAATCCTTACAGGCCTTTGTGGTTTTTGCCTGCAGCAGCAACCAAAAGACAATTTCATAACTCACCTTTAACACAATTGCCACCCAGAAGAGAGATCAGCAGGAAACTCAATGTTTTGACGTTTCTCGGTTGTCGCCGATAAGATCGGTCCTTGGGTGTTCCATTTGTGTTGTCTTTTGGGAAATTACCTTTTTCGTTTTTCTTTTAATGAAAAGAAGATCTCTTAGACAAGATATGACAAACAAGTTGACAAATTGTCTTAGGCTAGAAGCTGTAAAATTTTGCAGATTTTTAACATTCAAGTAGATTGAATAGGCAGGAAGTGAAAAACCAAATTAAAATTGTTAATCATTTTATGATTTATTACTGAACTAGTTTCAATGGGCGCGTGACAGCCAAACATTTTTTTTTTTTTTTTGGGTGGGTGCAAGTTGTGTCAACAGATCAAACAATAAAATGGAAACTGGCTACAGCAAATAGAAAACGGCTTATACCATAAAAAAACATACTCATTGGAATACATTTGAGGTGTTAATATGAAATATGGAAATATGTACGCAAATTGAAACAAATTTTGACTTGGGTTTGCCCCTGGTTGGATGCCCCATTAAATGTGGCTTACGAAATTTTTAGAGTAAGCAAATGATGGCCATTAGCAATGGGCATGTCGTGGCCCTTTTGCGCCCCCGCATCTTAGTTTGCTTTGCGGGCTTCACGCCTCGGTTTATATACCATTTCAAATTTTTATTATGGTTTGTTCCTGAGGTTCGAACCTGTTGGAAAGTGTAAGGTCTACTTATCGAACCTAAGGTTTTGCTTCGAGGCTGGTTTCGTGATTGTTCAGTAGATAAAAGATGGTTGCTTTAAATTTCGATCAAAATTTAGAGAATTTTTCGATCAGGAGAATGAGTGCAGATTACCATGCAATGTTATCATCCTCTAAAAAGGCTTTAAAAGTGCCTGGTCTTACAAGCTTGGCTTGGTCCCTTTTGGGACTGTATAGCCAATTTTAGACTTACATCTTTAATAATCATTTGCAGCGATTCTATTCTTTCAAATTGTGTTTTCCGGAAACAGAAACTTTATTTGTATACAGGGTGGTCCATCTAGTGTTTGGAATTTGAACTGTTGAGAATTTGACTTAAAAAAATTGGGTTCGGTTCGGCTTAAGGTTAGGGAGCATAAATATATGAGAGGTTCGGTTAATGGTCTGGTTTGAAGGACCCAAAAATTCCGAACAGAAACGTTTTTTTTTTTTTGGTTCGGTTCCAGATCGGTTTGCAGCCTTGGTTTATATCATTAAGAAAATTTAATAGATGGCAATTGCAGACGGGTAAATGGGAAGTGAAGGTCAATCGGTCCCAAAAATCGCAAAAATTTACAAAATTTTTATAACGAGTTTAGACTGTCATAAAGACGGGTAAACTCGAAATTTGGAAAAATTCATTAACGAGTTTAAATGGATATATCAGACAAAAGGATAGTTCTTGATCGTATTATTATTTCTTCATCCAAAGGATCTAAAAAATTTGAAAAAGATATTTAAAAAATGGATCTTAAAGTGGATATTTCGAATATGCATTCTATGGGGATCTTTTTTTCTGTGTAGTTAACTGGTACGGAAACATTTTTAAAGCTTTAATTTTCTCACTTTCTATTCGTAAACTGCCCAAAATTTTCAGGCGGTGGGCACACCTTTGATCCTTTTACTCTGAGTATTATTTTTCTGCAGCACAAGCAATTGCCTTGTTTCGAAGTGAGTTACAAGAACAAAATTCATGCCTACCGGCGCCAGCGTGGTGCACAAGCAGACAGCGCAATAGCAAAATGCATTCAGCTTATGCCACAGAGACTCGCTTGGGAAGCATGCAGACGGCCGCAATACCAAAATTTACATTTGTGGATCACTGCTCTACACGAGTTTCGCTGATAAGGACTGTTTTTGTTGGAATGCTATTAAACTCAAATATCGGCTTAAATAACACTAGTTTACAGCCCAAAAAGACCCATTTGTACTGAAAATTTTTTTTAGTGTAGTTTGGAATTGAAGTAAATCGATTTCAAAAAATTTTTTCATGGCTCAAGTTTTTTTAAATATGATTTTTTTTATCTTTTTTTTTGGTAGGTGCTCTTACGATTTAAGCCATATCTCACTTCATAATTGTCAGCAAGATATGATTGGAAAGGTCATTGAACTGCCAGTAATCGCGTAAAACATCGGCTTAGTAGTTTTAATACAATAACCAAATATATTTCGAAAAAATCGATTTTTTTTTTGCTCGAAAATGCAAGAAATTTCATTTTTGAACGCCTGGAAAAAATATAAAAAAATTCAAAAAAATTATTTTTATTTTTTTCTACTAAAGAATTGTACTTCTACGAAGTAAATTATATAACGATTATCAAAATCTATGAACAAACATAGGAGCTGTGAGCAATTTAGTGCAAAAAAATGTGGTATTTTCGTGATTATTTAAAAATAAATTTTCGTTTGCTTCGACTTTTGTTTTGTTCTGGATTATTATATTTGTTCTGTTTTTCGTTTACTTCGTAATTACTCAAATTGACTGTTAGTTCTTCTACTCAATTTGATCCATCATGGTACGTGTGGCACGTTTTCCTCACCATACCTTATTGTCTTCGGTCGTTCTTAAGTAGAAAAAATAATAATAATTTTTTTTTTTTTTTAATTTTTCTAGGCGTTTAAAAATGTAATCCTGTGAAGAATTTTTGAAATTTTTGCGTTGAATCAAAACTACTCCACCGATTTTAAAAAAATGTTCTACGCGATTATTGGAAGCTGAATTACCTTTCGATTTATATCTGGCTTGACTGTATCTGACAATTATGAAGTGAGGTATGGCTTAAATCGTAAGATGCACCACTGAAAAAGTGAAAAAAACTTCATATTTCAAAAACAGAGCCATGAAAAAAATTTTTGAAATTGATTTTTTGAGATCACCATTCCAATCTACATTACAAAAATATTTCAGTTGAAATGGGGTCATTTGTTTTTTTTTTTTTTTTTTTGTAAACTAATATAATTTTTAGGATAGGTCTTTTGAACCAATTATGATACGGATTACTCTAGTTCGTACTCTAGTTCAAAAGTTTGATCCTTAGATATATAAAATATTACCAACCCAAACTCTTAAACTGTAAATTCTTAGCTGAAACACTCGTGAAACCCGTTCGTTCTGGTACAAAACGGTCTTGTACCATGAAAAAGTTGAACTCCATATTACAGACCAAATTTCAAGTACTTAGCTTAAAGAATTTCTGAGATATGTACCACTTATGAACCAATTCAATCTGGTTTGAAGCTGATACAACTCCACATTACACAACCCAAATACCAAATTTTCAGCTGTTAGCCCAAATAGTTTCTAAGAATCTCTTTAAGCCACTCCTGACTGATCATCTTTTTAAGATCACATTAGCTTGTTCTCAATCCTATTTAGTTTCCTGCTGATCAAATTTGGTTCTATTCAATAGAGAAAGTTCAGAATAGCTTGAGAACAAAAATGTTCTCCTAATGAAATCTACTTAAACACTTAAAAGAAAGCACAAAAAAAAAAAAAAACACTCCAAAAGAAACCAAACCAAACCAAGTCAAGACATCGTCAATGATGACGACAAAGCGCAGATTTCTATGCTCCCCATGGGCTTTTGTTGTTGTTGTTGTGTGAAACGCGGAAAGCGGCGCGCGATTGCCGCCTGCTGCTCCAATCACTCATTTGTTACATGAGCAACAAAAAGCCAAACGAACAAAAAAGATTGTGAAAATGTGAAATGTAAATTTCACGAAACCAAAAACGCCAATTGCTGCAAAGTGATTACGAAAAGTCTCTCTCTCTGTATCTCTGTATCTCGGTCTCTCCGACAAAACCAAAAAAAGTTTCACTCGCGGCACGAGTACGGAAGTGCTATCCCACGGCATTTAGGCAACTATTTCATATCTCATAGAGCTTACAACTTCATTTGGCATCGATATCTAACGGATGTGTGAGCTCTCGTAACACGTTATCTTTCGCTTCTCTCTTTTTTGGCTTAAATATTTTTAGCTCTGCCATATTTCGTATTTGGGTATAAACCGAAGCCAATCAAATCAATTAACACTTTCGTCAACGACGCGACGCCAACGCAGGCACACAGACAGACAGCGCTGTCGACATCAGCAGCCTCAAACTCAGCTCAGCCGATGATTTGATTTCAATTTTGTCATCTGGCCTGGCTTATTTGGCTTTGGTTTTGTGTTATGTGAAAATTGGGTTATACTTTTGAATTGTTTATGGAAATCAGTGTCAAGTTAAGCATGTACTAAACGCACGGTCGCTCGCGTCAGCGAATGCAATTTCTCATTGAAATTCAATTGTTGTGAAAGTCATGTTTAAGCAGCATTGAGAAGATTCAAATCTTGGTCGATGAGAGAGGTGAACCAGTTGCTGCGGTTGATTATGTTTCCGCAAATCAAAAGGAAGTCAGCTAACAGCAACCGACACATGCGTAAAGGTCGCTGAACGTCCAAATGGCCTTTCAGATATCAGAGATGATGATGAAGATGATATGATGATGATGATGATGATGATGCAAACACGCAAGTTTCAATTGCCTTATAAGGGCGGGACTCCAACACAATGTGGGTGGGTGGGTAGTTGTGATTACATTGTGTCGTTGCGTGGGTTAAAACTGCTTTTAACTAACTCTTTTAACATGATAATTAGTAGA
Source organism: Lordiphosa stackelbergi (assembly GCA_018904235.1). Lineage (NCBI taxonomy): Eukaryota > Metazoa > Arthropoda > Insecta > Diptera > Drosophilidae > Lordiphosa > Lordiphosa stackelbergi. The sequence continues at coordinate 20,086 of JAEIFU010000349.1, forward strand.
TTAAACATTGAAACGAGGTTTGCAAACCTCGACGAATTTCGAAAGAGGTTCAAGGTTCGAACACGCTAAGCTTTCTTCGAAGCGAAAGGATCGAAACGTGGGCTTAAAGCCCTGATCTGAGTTAACTACATATTTTTTTTCTTGGTTAACAATAATTCATATAAATATTAGCCTGTTTATACGCAAACAAATATCATGATAAATGTCCCTAAAAGTATGCAAACTTATTTTTTTTTTACTTTTAGAGGATTCTTATTCTAGTTTGAATTGATCCAATTTTGGAGTTCTTCAAATGACCGAAAATGCTGATCCTCAAGATCGTCAGTGCGTCATCGACGAAAACTAACTAAACGGAAGGGGCAATGCCTGGGCCATACGGCGGGTGGGGTAGGGCTTCCCATTTCAGCGTTTCCATGTATGTTTTGACCAGCTGCGCAGCATTTGGCCGAGCGTTGTTTTATTGCAAAATTACCCTGTCGTGCCTTTACTCGTATTCTGTACGATTTTGCTTCAATACTCGGCTCAAACGCTTTAATTGTGTTTGGTAGAGTTGCCCTGTTAATGGTTTCCACCCCGGTTGTAGCAACTCTAGGGACACCACGCCCAATTGGTACCACCAAATACAGAACATGACCTTGCCACCGTGAATATTCGGCTTTAGCATCGACTTTACGTCTATAACGATGAAGCTGTTTCCCATAAACTTATTGCAGCATTCGATGAAAGCAGAAAAGTAAACTTTCCCGAAAGTGTGTTTTGTTGGCACAAAAGTTGACATATTCGGAGCGCACAAAAACTATGTTGTTTACACTTCAGCAAAACGATACTTACTGAAAAAGAAAGCCTAATGATGAGGCTTCAAAATGATCAGGCTTCAATTAAATACTACTGACGCCATCTCTTAAAAATCCCTTAAAAGTTTTTTGTACAGGCAACATGGATTAGAAATACAATTCGATCGATGCGGCGCTGGCGGAATTTTGCGGTAGATCCTCTTGGTCAGCGATGGCACACACCCTTATCGATAGGACTGCAGCTATCGCCTGAAGTTAAGATTAATCGGTGATGCCACAGCTACTCCCTCCCCAATAACCAGGTCGGGAGCGAATCTAACCTTACGAGGTTGTTCGTAGGTACGTAGCGTCTTTGGTGGTTGCGAGTCGTTTCCAGTTTCTTGTTCCTTCGTCACTAACGCCGGCTTCAGGCGCTCCGTCGAAACAGCTTTTTCCTTGCCATCGATTTTAATGACAAATACGCGATCCTTAGGTCGTTTCACCACCTCGTATGGCCCAAAATATGGAGGTTCCAACGGTTGTCAAACGCTATCTGTCCTAAAAATGACATGAGAAAAATCATTCGTGTGTTTTAACATGATCATGCTTCGGTTCGACCCAATATGCAATGGTTGCAATGGTTTTGACAAGTCATTGAAAAATTCACTCGGAATTCAAATATATTAGCCATAAAACATCTCGGCCGATAATGTACCGAGGTCTTCCTTGCAGCTCGTTCTTAATTCCAATAACACAGTTGGAATCAAGTCGGGGTCACCACTTTAGTTATCTTTGTAACTAACTTTATTTAATAATTATGTTACTTGCTAATATATTGACTAGAATTCGAGCGATGCGGGAGAGTTTCTTGGTCAGCGATGGCACATTTCCTTATCGATAGGTTTCTATTATCGATATCAATAGGTGGCTGCAGCTATCGTCAAAAGGAATTGATCGGTAATGTGGGTGGTAAGTTGTTTTGGAAGTGGGTGGAGAGTGGTGGGATGTGGGAGGAGGGATGTGGGTGGTATGTAGATGGGAAGTGGGGGGATTCAGGTGGATGGTGGATGGGATGTGGGCGGGCAAACTTCGATTTCTGGGTTCTACGGGGTATTATTATATTTATTATTGTTTGGTGCTATACTGTTGAAGGCGCAGCGAAGCGCGTCGGGTTATTTGCTAGTTGACTTATAAACCGCGGTCCAAGATGATCAATCAAGGCTGTCGTTTGCACATGTTATAATCTAAGCCCATATAAAATATAATTTTAACAACACATTCATCACCCGTTATGATAAGTGAATAATTTTATTTTGAATGAATCTTGACATTTGTGATGCGTGCCCCAAGTAATGATCCTGAACTCTGCAAAGCCCCCAGTAATCACCCCCAAATCCTTATATTGCTGCTTTAGCAAACCTATTCTTTAAATTAATCAAAATTAAGATTGTCAATTCTTTGGTACCATCGAAGGACAATTTAAATGCTGAAATGACCCTTGATGTACTAATAATACTAGAACTTGAATACGATCTAGAAGATTATTCGTGACACTGAGCCAATCTGTTAAAATATTTATTAAATTCTTAGCAGACGATTTGTAGTTCCTACGGGAGCAGCTATTCGGAGCACTATTGGAAGCAGATTGAGCAGCTCTAGAAGCTCTGCGCTTGTTTTGCTCCGATTGCTCTGAGAATATTGATAATAGTTAATAGATAAAATTGACAGCACAGAGCAGAGCAATAGTATATCAGATTTGATTTTGTGCTCCAGCTACTGCTCTGCTCTTTTCACATTCAGAGCAGGAGCAAGAGCGAAGCATATTTTTGGTTGCTATTGCTGCTGTATAAGATGCAAATCAAACCCTGGTTTTAAGTCTCAATTTAATTACAGTTCAATACGTGGAGCAGTGGGTGGTCATTCCATTTGACAGCTCAGCATATATTTTTTCTGATTTGTTTTGTTATTCCAATTGTTTTAATATTATGATTTTTTTTTTTCAACACTACAAAGGAGGCTGGTTTTTTGCTATGAGCTTTGCCTTTTGGGATTCCCAAGCATTCTATTAGCAGTTCTGTCATGAGGCAAATCCCTCTGCCAACACACTAAAGACAGGCGCAGACAGCTGATGATTGAATTGTGTATTCATGAAATAGCGTTATACTGTCAACCAGCCTCCTTTGTAGTAGTTGTGCGTGTCTTGTTTTAGAAAAGTTGTGGACAATATCCATAACTTAATGACCTAGAGCCTGCCTAAAAAAGTTCTACGATTTTCAATCAAAAAGGTCACTAAAACAATCACTTTGTTTTTTTTTTTACCTAAACGTGTTCTTTCTAATATGAAATATATTCAAGTCGTAAAAGTAAAATCTTTGGGATAAAGTCTGTAAACTGGTCCATAATGAAACCTTGAGAACCGATTTGATTCTGGTTGTCTGGTCCTTCGAGCCGGAAAAAAATGGCAAACGAAAACCTTAAATTCCCTAAAATACTTAGAGCCCGTTAGACTTGCGCAGAAATGTGAAAAGAGAGATTTAAAATTGTTGTTGTAAAGCACTCAGCCATAGTGAATGTTGCTAGCGACCGTGATTAACCAAATCATCATCTGTCAACCATGCATCCCTGCGTTCTCCTAGCTTCAAATGTAAATGAACCATTACAATACCTAATTACCAAGTTAATTTCACTCACTCACTTTACCCCACCCCTCAACGCATATCTCAGCACGACTTTCAACACCTTTTTTTTTAAATGTCGCAACTTCAAAGGGAGTCCAAATTTCCACACATTCAAGTCAAACGTCAGACCAAACCATCTAACTAATAGGCAACTCCTCTACACTCACACACATGGCACCGCCAGAGTCCAAAGATCCGCACAAACAGTAGCTGAAACTGATGTGTATGGTTGATTTTCCCAAAGGACACACACAACGAAGAAGGGCCTTTTGGCCCCTATGCTAATTTGCACGCCATAAATGAGACGAATGTGTTGAGAAGTGGCATCTGGTGGAGTGAAGTGAAGTACACTGGGTGGGCTTTGGCTTTGGCCAAAGAAGACGACATATGCTGATGTCGACAACGCCCCTTTAGCTGTGTGGAATACATACGAATGGCTAAACCACCCGAAAAAGACAAACCACAGAAGAAAAAGGGAATGATAAGTTTGACTCTTCTGTACTTTGTACAATAAGATGATAAGAAGCCAGCCTGCGTCAGCTCTGTGTAAGTGTGTGAGTGTGGTTGGAGGACCGCCTCTGTGACCAAATGATTACGGTTTATCTGCTACGCCAAGGACTGCCGGCTCTAGCTACGGCCTCGTTCAGCCCAATCCTGCTGATGACCACACACACATACACACATAAAGCATTTATCAGCTGGCCCTCAAATAAAAATGCGTTCGTTTGTACTCTCTCTCTCTCTGCACTTGCGCTCAATTTTTTTTTGATGATACTTCCTTTCGCATATGTAAGCATCGACCTCACAAAGATTTACCCCCCGCACTCACTTGACTAATGAAAGTGTAGGTGAGCGCATATGTGTGTGAGTGTGCACGTTTCGACACACTACAAAACATTTTCAAGGAAGGCTAGATAACTTAAGACTTTGCACCTTTTCGCATATGTTTATTGGCTATTCTTTGAAAGCTATTTAAAAATGGAATAGAAATCAAAAAAAGTATATAGATATTAAAGAGTTGGGAACAACGATATTTGTAAGGCAAAATTCGCGAGCATTTAGCGAGAATTAATAGCCAAAAAAGTTTTTCTTACGTTACAAAATGTGACTTTAGCCAGCAAAACAGAAAACCTTTCAATAAAAATTCCTTAATAGATTTAATTTTCATAGTTTTATTCCTTTTTACTCTCTGGACAACGCCTATTGCGTACGCTGGGCATTCGTTGTCCTTCCGTTTTAGGGATAGCTGAGTTCAGAAGGGGCCCTCACGCATTGCTTTGGCATTATGCAGTGCAACAACAACTTCATGTGTTTGTGTCCCTTCTTCTCTTTTTCTACCATGCCTCTTAATATGTGTTTTCTTCGTCTTCAATGTACATTTTGTTCCAGAAGGCCATATTAGGTTTCTCTTTCTATTTCTTGAGAAATGTTTTCTTCATTTGGTGTCTACGCGGCCGTAAGCTGATTCTCTACTTTATAAGAGCGAAGGCTCTTGATTTCTTACATGGAGTGTTATATATTTATCCTTGCATGGTCGTTTAGTAGCTAGGGTGGTAAGTTTACCATTTCCATATGACCAGTGAATATCCCTCATACTGTTAGTTTCGAATTTTGAATTCACAGTAAGTAATATTCACTCTTTAATTAATATTTGCCTTCTAAGATTCGATTAGAGAATTATTTTTAAGCTTTAAGGCCTTGATTCCAGATGACATAAATATCAATTTTTATGTTGAAGTTCACATGAATAGAAACCCTTTTGAACTGTTTTGAAATCTGAATGCTGTTGCAAAGCATTCTTATTTGAATGATGTACAGCCGAAATAAAAACTTTATACACCTGGAATCAGGCCTTTATGCATAATAACACTTCAGTTCTTAGAAACGGAAACATTAACAATTTCCTGATGCTACTTAGATCGAAGTCGAAAAGGTTTAAAACAAGGCTGCAAGCCTGTAATCTGCTGAATTTTGTATAAGGGTCATTCTTTTATAAACCGAACAGTTAAAAATTTTTTATCGGACGTCTATTTCATATAGCTGCCATACGAATGCTATGATTAATTGCATTTTGTTGTGGATTAGTGACCAGATGTTTGAAAGTATATTATCCACCAACCAAATTGCATTTCTAGGCAGCTATATGATAGAGATGTCCGATCTGTGTGATGTTGGTAATTTTGGAAAAGCTTGATAAATATAAAGCACAATTGCCAAGTTTCAATCACATGACTTTAAAAACTGACTACGTGAGAAATTTTTATTTAAGGGCATCTTTTATTTATTTATAACTTCAAAAAATTCATAACTTTTTAAACCATAAAAGTCTCCATCTTTTGAAAACACCAAAATCTAAGTTATATTTAGGGCAATAAATTGTTTTTCCTCAGAAGCTATATCATGGTAGTTAACACTAAGAAAAAAATTATAAATAATTTTTTAGGCAACAATTACTTAATATTATTAAATAATTTAAAAATCTATAAACTGATAATTTGAGTAGATACAGTAAAATACTTTTACCAATATCAATTTGAGACCAGTCCGAAAAACCAAACCTGAGATATCACATTTTTAAAAAACCCTTTTTTCCATTTTTCCGTTTTTGGACGATTTTTGAAATTGTTTTAAAATTAACAAAAATTTTGTGCAAAACCGCAAATTACGTTATGATGGGCATGTCGAGATTTAACTTCGGATTTTTTTTTACTAAAATGAAAAATAAAAATTTTTTAACTGTTCGGTTTATAAAAAGAATGACCCATAGGCGGCTTTTTCATTTATTTTTTATTTTGGTTTGATTGGTTCATAGAACTAAACAAATGGGGGGCTTTGATATTTAATTTTTATTTTTAAAATTTTTTTTTTTTTTTTTTTTTTTTGTTTTTTATACACTTGAAAAGTGTATTAATAATTTTGCCCAGAAGTTTGCAACGCATAGAAGGAATCATCTCCGACCACATAAAGTATATATATTCTTGATCAGCATGACGAGCTGAGTCGATTAAGCTTTGTCCGTCCGTCTGTCCGTCTGTCCGTCCGTCTGTCCGTCTGTCCGTCTGTCCGTCTATCTGTTTCTACGCGAACTAGTCCCTCAGTTTTGGAGCTATCGAGCTGAAACTTTGCACAGAGTCTTCTTTTTACTGCACGCTGCTAATATGTCGGAACCGACCGGATCGGATAACTACTTTGTAGCTGCCATACAAATGTTCGGTCGGAAAAATGGATTTAGTGAGAAAACTGTTTTGTTCTCAATATTACTGCTCAAACACGGTCATGGGTAATATGTAATGTTTTTAAGCTGATCTGCGAAGTTTGGTCGAAGTCGCTAACCGTTGAGACAAGCTATTTCAAGTGTATCAAAACTTCGGTACAGACGAAGTTAGCTTTGATGAGTCATCAAACCGTTATAAACCATTTGAAGAAGCTGATTCAAAAAAGAAGCTCGATGTATGGGTGCCACGCAAACTTGACGCAAAAAACATTTTTGTCCGTATGGATGCATGCGAATCGCTTCTGAATTACAACATAATCGACCGGTTTTTGAAGCGGATGGTAACTGGCGATGAAAGTGGGTCACTTACGACAACGTGAAGCGCAAACGGTCGTGGTAGAAAAGCGGTGAAGCTGCCCAGACGGTGGAATGTTTCGATTGACGGCCAGGAAGGTTCTTCTGTGTGTTTGCGGGATTGGTGGGAATTCCCCACTATGAGCTGCTCCCCATGGCCAAACGTCAATTTTGACCTGTACTGCCAACAACTGGACCGATTGAATGCAGCACTCATGCAGAAGAGGCCATCTTTGATCAACAGAGGCCGAATTGTCTTCCATCAGGACAACGCCAGGCTCCACACATCTTTGGTGACGCGCCAGAAGTTCCGGGAGCCTGATGGGAGTGTCTGCATCCACCGTATAGTCCGTATCTCGCACCAAGTGATTACCACCTATTTCGTCCATGGCGAACGAGCTATAGTTTGGAAGTTGGCCACAAGAGAGTCCTGTGAAAATTGCCTGGGAGTTTTTTGCCAATAGGGAAGCGAGCTTCATAAGAGGGGCATTATGAAGCTGGCATCTCGTTGGGAACTCGTCATCGAACAAAACGGCGCATATTTGACTTAAATCGCATTATTATAACCAATTTTATGAACAATTGAAAATTCAATAAAAATACCGCAAGACTTTTTGACAACCTTATATTAACATATTCTGTTCAGAAGGACTCATCCGGTCTTACACGCTCTTTAAACGGTTAATATGTACTCTAATGGACCATATTCATTGTTGTTATTATTCATAATGTCCTCTACAACAGCTCAAGAGTGCAAGTGGTCTGTAAAATTTTAATATTGGCTCACCTACGATGTTTGTCTTGCTTTTCGAAATCGCACAAGCCGATTTTGGATGATTTATAAACGCTTGTAATTATTTCCCTACCTGTTTTAATTCTTGAGGAAGTTGGAAAGTGATTGTGCTTGATTCGGGATCAGGTTCGGGAAGTTACGAATCCTAAAAGGATGAACCCGAGTAGATCCCTTTCCCTTTTAAAAACTAGCTAAGATTTTCCACCAACTCAAAACCAACAATATTTACCAATTCCACTTCCGCAAAATCTTGCCGAAAATAAAACCGAAACAGTCCTGTTCGTTTGAACAAATTTTATCCAAATTTTTGAATATTTTCGACAAACACACTCATTCCACTTTCGCCAAATCTGACCGAGAGTGAAAACCGACTAAATGACATTTGGACGGGTTTTATCCTAGCCACCACTGTGCGTCCCCAGCCTCTTGCATTATATGAAAACTAGAAAACGAAATGAAACTGAAACGCTGGGGTACAGCGCTGCCAGCGTCGACACCAAAAAACTGGAAATCGGACAGCAGCAGCACCAAACAACAACTGAATTGCTACCACCTGACAGCAGCGGCAGCAGCAACCGCTCACTGTCGTCGCCCTCGTCGTCGTCCGTAGCAGCAGCAGCAGCAGCAGCGGCAGCCATTGGGTTTTGCTTGCTCAGTTGACTCTGCCTGTTCAGTTCTGCGCAAACTGCCGAAGCGGTTGATTCGTTTTTTCGTTCTTCCCGCCTCGGTGTTCATGTGTCGCCCACCATACAAAAATAATAATAAAGTCCAAAAAGCTGAACAGCAAGCATGTGTGGCAACAACAACTACAACAACAACAGCCGCAGCAACAGAAAAGATTTGTTGATTTTTAAAGTAGTTCAAATGAAAATTTATAACCACAAAACAAAGAAAATTGGAGCAATTTTTATTACGGTTTATCAAATAGCAAAGATAATAATACATTTATAAAGTGTTGCAAATGTGCTAGTGTGTGAGTGAGTGAGTGTGCGTGTGTGAAATATATAGATTATACATACAAATTTCATAAATAAAAATCTGGCAACATTCGGATTATTGGTAAAATGTTTGAGCCGGGTATGTGAAAAATCAAGAAAAGCGTCACCTGAATGAAATCTATCAAAATGAGAATGTTGTCGATGTGAATTCTGGAGCAGCAACCAGCCCCACAGCAGCTCCCGCGATAATTGTTGCTGTCAGAACGAGGTGCCACAAAATGTGGCCAACAATAATAGTGTCTTGAGCAGTTTTCACACGCCGCCTGAAACGGCAGCTGCCGCAGCGGCTAGCAGCAGCAGCAGTGGTAACTGCAGTCGACTGCGGGCAATTGATCAACGCCTCCAGTATTACTCGCAGATCATCGTCGTCGCAGTCGCAACAACAATTCACATATTGTATCAACGCCACCGCCAACACCGCCGCAGCAACAGCAGCCACAGCAGCAACAAGCTACCGTCGCTGCGCCCTCAGTTTTACAACAACATTTGGGTCACCTGAATTACGAAAGTGGAGCAACCGGCGCAGCAGCAGCAGCAGCCACCAGTAGAAGTAGCTCAGCAACACTGGCGCAACATTTGGCAACACCTAGCAACATATCTTGGCGCAACAGCAACTTGCAACATATCTTGACGCGTGCACAAAGTTCCTCAACATTGCCTCCTCTCGCCTTCATCCTCCTCCTCTTCCTCCTCCTCCTCCCCAACGGCATCTTCATCGAACAACTGCAGCAGCGCCTGTATTATAATACACACTACAACGGCGGCAACAGCATCAGGCCAGCCGTTTATTTGAGCTGCCTCTTCTCAACAGCTGCGTCCTCCTCCTCCTTCCGCCTCCACCAACTCTCATCATCTGCATAGCCATCATTCCGCTTTGACCAATTCCATTACAAATCGCATCAATCAATCTATAAGGCGGCATCTTAACCAGCAGCAACATCAACCCATCAGTGCGGCCTCCTCAACGAATTCCCTCCTCTTTATTGGGTTGCCCAAAAAGTAATTGCGGATTTTTCAAAAGAAAGTAAATGCATTTTTAATCAAACTTAGAATGAACTTTAATCAAATATATAATTTCCATTTTGTTCGATAACCTTTTGCCATCTTCCCGGCAATTTTTGTATTCCACGCTCATAGAACTTCTGGCCTTTATCTGCAAAAAACTGAACCAAGTGCGATTTTATAGCCTCATCATTGCCGAAAGTTTTACCATTTAAGGAGTTCTGCAAAGATCGAAATAAATGGTAGTCTGATTGCAAGGTCAGTATATGGTGGATGCATTTCCAGTTGTTGACAGTAAACATCCGAATTAATCGTTTGGTTCCTTGGAAGCAGCTCAAAATATACCACACCCTTCCAATCCCACCAAACAGACAGCATAATCTTCTTTTGGTGGATATCAGCCTTTGAAGTGGTTTGAGCTGGTTCACCATGCTTGGACCATGATCGTTTTCGATTAACGTTATTGTAAACAATCCATTTTTTCATCTCCAGTTATGATTCGCTTTAAAAATGGATCGAATTCATTGCGTTTAAGATGCATATCACAAACGTTGATTCGGTTTGTTAAATGAATTTCTTTCAATTCATGTGGTACCCAAATATCAAGCTTTTTCACCAGTCCAAGACTTTGTATGTGATAATGAACGGTTGATTTTGGTATATTTAACTTCTCTCCTATCTCACGCTCAGTTACATGACGATCCAATTCGATTAATGCTTTGATTTGGTCATCATCAACTTCATTTGGCCGACCTGAACGTGGCTCATCTTTAAGTGAAAAATCTCCAGAACGGAATTTGCGAAACCAATTTTGACACTGTCTTTCTTTTAAGGCTTTATCACCATACACATCACGTAACTTTTTAGCAACTCTCTCTGCGCTTTTTCCTTTACGGAAATAATAAAGTAAAATATGACGAAAATGCTCTTTTTTGGACTCCATATTAAAAAGGGCGCCAATCAAACAAATGTAAACAAAATTACGCGCACTTTTTTCTTAAAGCAAGCTAATAGTGACAGCTAATAACTGACAAAAGAAAGAATGCAATTACAGAGTCACAAGCAGTTAAAAAAATTATAAACGCCGACTATATGAAAAATCCGCAATTTCTTTTTGGGGCCCCCCAATTTTTTTTTTAATAAAATATATTATATTTTGTGGTTTTTAAGTAATATATAATAAATATGTTTATTTTAGAAGGGTGTTACCTATAAAACGTAATAAACTAATAAGTCGTAGAAAGAGCCAATTATTTTGACACTGGACGATTTCCCAATGGATTATTTTCACAAACACCTTAAGATTTAAGACCAATACGGAACAATACAAAAGTTCTACTCCACGAAAGTCGCGGGTATGTAATACTCTAAGAAAAAGAAACTTAAGATCGACATCAATTTACTTCTAATAAATACAAGAACAGGACAAACACAAAGTTTTTGATGTGAAACATCTTTAATTTCTGTACGGAAAATTTTAGTAGGAGTAGAATTGGATTTGGAGGTGGAAAGAGAGGATTAGTGACTAATCAGTAAGCAAACAGTAACTGAACACTAACTCAACAGTTACTTAACAGTAACTAAACAGTTACTTAACAGTGACTGAACAGTTACTTATCAGTGACTTAACAGTGCCTTAACAGTAACTAAACAGTGACTAACAATGACTAAGCCGTGACTGAACAGTTACTTAAAAGTGACTAATCAGTGACAAAACAGTTACTAAACAATTACAAAACAGTGACTAAACAGTGGCTTGACAGTGACTGAACAGTGACTAAATCAGTGACTGAACAGTAACTAAATCAGTGACTAAACAGTGACTAATACAGTGACTGAAAAGTTCCTTAAAAGTGATTAATCAGTGACAAAACGGTAATTAAACAGCGACTAAATAGTGACTGAACAGTACTTAACAGTGACTGAACAGTGACTGAACAATGTTTGAACAGTCACTAAACAGTGACTGAATAGTGACTAAACAGTGACTGAACAGTGACAAAACAGTGACTAATCAGTGTCTGAACAGTGACTAAACAGTGATTAAGCATTGACTGAACAGTTACTTAAAATTGACCAATCAGTGACTGTTTAAGTGACCAAACAGTGACTGAACGATTTCAACAGTGAACCAACGGTGCTTATTAGCGAGTTATTGTGTACTTAAATTCCCTTTTAGTATTCTTCTTTTGAAAGATTACCATTGTTGATTTATATACAATTGAAGGAGCTAATGATTTTGATATTTTGACCTTAAATTCAGCAATTTGTTTTACATCAAAAACTCGTGAGTGTTAATGACACTCAGACTTTTTTTTTATTATTCAATACATACCAACTATAGTCAAACTAAAGTCTTACTTCACAACAACATTAACTTTCTCAGCGCTAAACCAAACACACTAAAAAAGCGCTCACATCGTGACTATCTAATAAAAAATATATAAAAATATGTAAAAATTATTGGAGTTTGTTAGTTTCAAGAAAATTAAACACATCAACAAGAGAGAAATTTTTTTCAAAATTAATGTGCTTCCGAACCTGAACCGGACCGCCTATACTGAGAAAAGGTTTGGTTTCAAAATGTCCTGAAGTTCAAGGAAATTGAACCAAATGACCTGGATTACTCAGCATATCTGGTAATCCAAGATTAGTCGTTATGAACCCCGAGAACGGCTTCTTGTACACTCATGAAATTATCAACACCCGAATAAACATGTTTTGCGCTCAACCGTTCAAACTTTCATACACACACATGCTCGCTGCTGCTTTTTATTCAATCAAACCATGTTTTGGCGCTTTGACTATAATCAGAGACACAAAGACGGCCAGCCAAATGGAGAGAACAGAAAATGTGCTTGTTATTGGTGAGCACGAAAGCCAATTGCAAACATATTCGATCAGCCGACTCTAGCTCAAGCGCACGATATGACGCTGATGTTATTCAACGCTAAGTTTTGTTCGCTGATTAAATCTACACAAACATGTTTGATCATAAGCTTAAGGCCATAATTGCAGTAGACAAGTTCTTAGTTACGCGCAATTTGTTATATCGCCATGATTTCCATGATAATAATAATAATAACTGTTTGATCAGCCTGTCTCATATTATTCAACCGCTCGATGCTTTTTCCGTTATAAAGCAAGTATTATTCAACGGTGAGTTTGATTGATTGATTTAATGTGAACCAGGATGGTGATAAGCATAGATTTTCTTTTCCTTTTCTGAGAAATTTGTTTGCTTTTTAATATGCCCATTCAGTCACTTCAGTTCAATAAGTCCGATCATCTACCAAAATCAATTAACAAATCACTTAAAACCGTCAGCCATAAAATTAAATTTATTATTTAAATTTCCACTTAAATTTTATTCTAAAGACAAACAACTTACAAAACATTAAAAATAGAACCTCCCCCCTATAAAAATCACTCAACCGATACCCAAGATCATTCCCAAAGAACAACAACAAAAACAACGACCTGTGGTTAATTTTACAACTAATTACAAGCTAAGAAGGCCTCATAATAATCATAAACGGCTTCTTAATGACCCAACGCTCTAATCCACGCCCCAAACGACCACAACTCAGTGTCAAAGGTCAAATTAAAGCAGACAAAGAAAAGGAAATTAAAAAAGCGATGAGATGGGCAGCAGGATTGTGTGTGTGTGTGGCCCCTGGACTTGGTTTGTTTTGATTGCTCAAATGACAAAACCCGGCTAAAATAAAAGAAGAGCCCCAAAAACAATTAAAACAGAATAGCAACAGTAATAAAAAACAAAAGAAAAGCAAAGCAAATGAATCGGGGGGGGGGGGTGGGGAAACTGTGCGACAAACCAAACGTTTGTCTTTGGGTTTGTTCTCTGTTTGTTCCGTCGACGATGCGGCGTCGCAACGCCGGACTTGGACGTTCAATGTTCCAGCGATGGCCACCAACGCTGCTAAAATTCGTGTGTGGTTCGCTCATCGTCGACGTCGTCGTCGTCATCGGGGTCTCAGTCTCTCTCAACCGTCTCAACCGAGGCCGAGGCCAGCTCTCATATGTGTGTGTTTAGGCACTGAGTCTGCGCTTGACACACACGCGGCAACCGAAACTACTTTGGTGGCATTTTTTATTTAAATTATTAAAAAAAAACACAATTTTTTTTTATTAAATGCAAGAAGGGTTTCCTTTTTGGCTGCCGCATCCTAAACGAAGCCACTCAATTGGCATTTGAATTCCCTGTTCCCCTACAGGTACATAAGCAAACTGCAGTAAACTCTCGCTACAAACTACTTTAAAACTTGAGAGATAGTTAGGAGGAAATGTCAGTGGATTTAAAACGGGACATAATGTAGTATATTACAACAACAATTGTATATAACAATTATATGTTGTCGGTTTCGGTACAGATAACCCGTTATGTTAATAAAGATTATAGGGTAGTTATTAAAGGTTACGGTTTCGGTTTCTCTGCTTTGCAATGTTGCTCTTATCAAAGAAATCGAAAGCGTATGGGAAATTTAGTATAAAAACTATATTAAAACTGTGTTTTTCGTAGGGCCAATTTTCCCGAAATTTTGATGGTTGCTACTGTGGGTTGTGTTGGTCGTCATTCCTCATTCAGTATAAAACTACATTTTATTTTAAATTTTCCTTCTACGCGTTTCGGTCGCATTTTGCGCTTTCGTCAGAGAGCCTGCATTTATTTGCTTACATCAGCGATGGCCAGCGAGAGCGAGGCCAAAAAGTGAGAGTGTATTAGTGTGCGAAAATAAAGCTCCGTGAATCTGCTTCGACCTAATCGCTTCGAACTCTGTCGAGCGAATGAGGCCTTTCTGCTCTTTTGGTCTCAGCTTCGGCAATCGCTCGGGTTGTGTACATGTGTATAGCGAAATATTTTCGGCCCCGGGATGCCACCAAGGGCCATCGCTGGTTTACATTAATATACAAACAAACATTTATATGAATTGCATACATACATATGGGCATTTCCACAGTCGCGAACGCGACAATCGTACGCCTTTAAAATGCAGAAAAATATTGAAGACAAAACGAATTTTTGATTTTGTTTCTATTTTTTGGTAGAATTTTGATAGCAGTATATTTAGTGCAAAGGGAAGGTTCAGTCGATTTGACGATTAAAATATACTTTAAAAAAATCATGGGATTTATCACGCGACAAAAATGGAAGTCGTTTTCGACTGCATCTAAAAAAATTCATAAATCTGCGAAAGTTAAATAAATATTTTGAAGCAGTTAACTTTAATATAAAGAGGAATAACGCAGCTTTTTATTGAGTGCAATCATACGCAATTATTTACATTAGTTTTGTTTTTATAAGCTTTAATATTATGAAGAACGCGACATTTATCACGCGACTTCTTAAAAAAAGCTAACAGTGAAATGGACATTTCTTCGGTATTCAGTCTAATTTTTTTATAGTAAAGAATCAGAAAAGCTGTACTTACATTTTAAGATTTATTTGGATATTTATTTTCAATGTTATGTTAAGAAAAATCATTTTGAAAAAACAATTTTTTTCAATCTCGGTGGACCTTTCTGTGGAAATGCCCATATATCACCTGTTCCCTATACCACCGTCGTTACTTTTGTTAATTTGTAATTTGTCTTATGTCATCCTATTGCATTTCTTTCGTTCTGTCAAATGATGGATTTTCTTTAGCTATCGTCGCTGCGGACATGTAGTTTATTTTTTTTTGGTCCACGTCGTCCTTATGCCCTCCCCGCTGTTGAATCCGAAAACTTTCCAGCGTCAGTCTTGTTCTCTCTCTCTCTTTTTCTGTTCTGAAATCAGCTGTGTGTTCAGATGTTGTCAAGTATTGCGCTATCGCTGTGGTTGATTTGCTGGTTTTGGCATCTCCTTTATGCTCAGCTATCCTAGTTGCAAGCGCTCGTTTCCAATGTATATGTCGTCGCAAGCCTCTCCTTCTTTTCCCTTACATGCTATTTCGTTCACAACGTTCTGTTGTTGTTCTTTCGTTATTATATCTTTTGTGTTCGTAAACAGTTTCCTTTGTGTGTCTGTGTGGGCTTTATATGCGAAATTAATATTCGGCTGCAATATTTTAGAATACCCGAACTCCTTTTAGTAGGCGCATTCAAGCTTATTCTTGTTTCAAAATCATCTTCGTACATTTTATTTTTGCTTTTCTCTGCTAAGAACCAGGCAAATATAAGAAATTAAAGACGCTTTTTAAAAAAGGTAATAAATATAAGTTAATGGTGTGTATTTCTTTTCCAAAAATGAGTTGCTGAACAAGGAATGTTTACTTGGTCATTTACTCACTTGTTAAATTTTTGTTCAATTGCTCATTTGTTTATCCTCATCCAAGAGACTGTTCAGAACAAGAGTTTGTTTGAGATGAACTAGCAATGCAGGAAATAGTATTAAAATATCAAAATTTTTTGGTAAAAAAAAGACG
This sequence comes from Lordiphosa stackelbergi, assembly GCA_018904235.1. Taxonomy (NCBI): domain Eukaryota; kingdom Metazoa; phylum Arthropoda; class Insecta; order Diptera; family Drosophilidae; genus Lordiphosa; species Lordiphosa stackelbergi. The sequence continues at coordinate 36,323 of JAEIFU010000349.1, forward strand.
ACGATTTATCATTATCGAATATATGTCTGAGGCGTAATATCAGATATCGAATATTTTTCATCGATATTTTTGTAGGCTTTAGCCACAAACAGTAAGGTTTTTTAATAGGGTTGTCGAATATTTCAAAAATATCTATATCGATATTTTTGGCAATATTGAAAAAATATCATTTCAATATAAATATTTTGCTGTCAAAAACATCGATATTATCGATATTTTCGATATTTTTCATTAAAAGCCCGGATCTTAACAATGAACAGGTCTATTGAGGTAATTGAGGCGTCATTTGACGCGTAATAAGAACTGCAATCTGACTGCGCAAATAAAATATAGATTTAATGTATATTTATTAAATTAACAAAAAGATATTTATTTATTATTTCATATATAACATAAGAAGTTTTGAAAACTTATTCATGAATTTAAATGTGTGTTTACTTTTTTTAATTCATCATTTTTCAAACTAGAGCATTCGAACTACAAAACATAAAAAAAACTTATTCTTAAATCTTCGAAACTTAAAAACTTCTGTTTTTACCAATAATCGTTAGACAAAGATTTTAGGAAGACGCGTGCTCATCGGTCATTCGGCTTCTGGTGTCAGAAACCACACTTTTTATAGCCGATGCCAATCGTGCCGATGGCACGGAGCTTCTCGGTGTAATAAGATATGACAATGCCAAGTCATAAAGCACTAGCAATGCGTCTTTCTCTGCAATCCAGGGCAAACAACGGTAAATTCTATCCAATTGTACCCCATAATTTATTCTCCTGACCTGGTGGTTGTTGAGATATCATGGCAGAACTGTGATCAGCGAAGAGCGATCCTTCAAAAATTCCATCTTCAGATGTCGCACACTTGTGTTTAAAGGGAGAACAATATGTGTGCAGCATGACTATAGGCGACTGCCACTGTTTGACGATAGTCGTCATGTTGCAATCCTGTTATTCTTTACTGTTTTTAAAAATGAGCTGCATTTCAGTCAAGCGTCTCATGTTATGATTGAGTGCGCCTTTATGTTTGTTGTTTTGCCATGGTCCTTACAACTTTTTGCCTCAGTTTACAGTTAATAAATCAACTTTTAAACCTTGTGCCTTACATGTACAGAGCACAAGAAACAGTTATTCGTAACATTTTGAATGAAGGCTAATACAAAAATATCCCCGAAAAATATCACCAAAAAATATTCGATATCCGATATATCGCCTCCGAAAATATTCGATAATGATATTCGTCATTTTGGGCTTAAATATCGATATTTCGATATATCCCCTAAATATATTTTCACCAACCCTTTTTATGAGAATATTCTTTATTACCATTTAATTTACGTTTTATTTTAACTATCTATTCTATTAATATTATTAAATTTATTTTTTGTTTTTTTTTTATACAAAAAAATTAATGATTATTAAAGCAGGTTGTTAAGAGCCGTTTTTTATTCTACCCACCATTTTTTTTTGTACAAAAAATAGTTTGACCTGCATCCGGCTAAATCTTGCATTGATTGAATTTGAAAAATACGTTAAAACAGTCACAATATAAGTAAAATATAATTATTTTTTTTGTTAAACATATTAAAATATATTTCATCCATATTTATTTAGTAATTTGGAGCTCCGATCTTTAAAATTTGAAAGCAGTCAGAAAAATAATATTGATCGAAATTATACTTTTTCGATATGGGAAGAATCATCGATTTAGATATTTTGTAAATATTCGGTAGCTCTAAACTGCACAAAAATGATGAAGCAATCAAAAAAGTGTGGACATATTAATAGTCACCCTTTACTGTTTAAAGTAGGTGTGCCCACAGTCTATACGCACACCGCGCAATTGTATGCCCAAGCCAAATAACCGCAACAACAACTTCATATTTTTCTCTCCTGCAAAATCGAACGCAACAAAAAATATGTTTGCGTCGTCTTCAGCGGAGAATGATTTTGCATGCAACAGCCACGATCTCCCCCAAACACACAATACCCTGTGCCAAAGTTGCACAGAATATATTAAGTTTGGTTAAAAGTATGTAACAGCATATATATATTCTTGATCAGCATCAACAGCCGAGTCGATATAGCCAAGTCTGTCCGTCTATCTGTCTGTCCGTATAAACGAAGAGATCTCAGAGATGGTAAGAGATAGAAAAGATCAAGTTTATTTTTAATTTTATATCGATAATATCAAAAATAAAAATTTTCAATATCGATATTTGATATATCGACTCCAAAAAAACTAAAAAGTTTTTAGTATCGTCTTCACCGTAAGACTACTAATGACCATTTTTAGTGGTCGTTATATATTATCTTCCCTATAGGATTACTTGAAGATTTATATGATTTCATCTTCTTTCTAGAGCTATCTGTCAAATAAACTACAAATAGCGTGAAAAATTTACACGACACATAGCATCTGAGAGAACAAATCGCCCTTAGTTTTCTGAAAGTAGACTATAAATTCAAAAACTACGAAAAATACAAAGAAAATTTCACCAAGAAACCATATGTCTTAAATGAATTCCTATTCCCCGCAAATCGACCAGAAATATTAAGGACAATTAAGGATAAAATTTGACTTTGTTGTTATATGTAGGCTTACTTGAAAATGTCTCCCAAAGGGGTTTACAAAATCGTTGGAAAATCAAAATCTAGTGCTATCGATTTTTTATGTTTTTATATAAGCAGTGCTACGGAGCCACGGTGCCAATTTGAGAGCTAGGTAATAGCGCTCGTTTGTAATCATACTCGGCGAGTACTACTCGATTACTATTTTACTTACTCGTGCAGGTCTCTATTAAGCACGCAGAAAATATTAACCTCGAGCCAGCTAAAAAACGCCAAATATATTTTGTTTTTCCAAAAATTGTTTTATTTTTTTTCAATCAACTTAAAAGAACGAAGAAAATAAGATATTGTTGAAGAAAATCTATGGCTAAATACCGTATATCTATGAATGGAGGAATTCATTTTAGACCCATGGTTTTTGGATGAAATTTTCTTAGAATTTTCTATACCTTTGTGCGAAAAAATATCGACTGTCTTGTTATGATAATTGGCTTCTGTATTTTATTAATTGTTGTAGGGGCACCGCGATCAATCTTGGTCTATGGTGCCCCTCTACTTAGTCTATAACTCCCCTAGCAGACCTATTTCCTATATGAAAGTGAGGATTTTTGTGAGCTTTAGTATACTGATATTGTCCTCCTGCATCGGCAGAAAAAATATCATATCAGAATAACCCTTATCGTCCAACAAAATATCGAAATATCGATGTATCGATAAAATATTGACAACCCTACTTCACACTCTATAGTTTGTTTTGCCACTTTCTGTGGTTTCCAACCTAAATTGATCAGATATAACTAAACTTTGGTTGTACAGAGTCTGTTATAGTCTGGCTTGACCGACTTTCTTTCTTCTTTGCTGTTGTTTTTGTTTCAGAAATATTTTCCTATCTATGTCTACGCCGCCGTAAGCTGGCTCTGGGCAACTCGGATATAAAGCATGCTCGAAAACTTTGCACAAGAGTAAGCTGACTGAAGAGTAGCGGGGCTGCGAATATGCATGATTTTATAAAAAAAAGATTTAACGAAACTTTTTTTAAAATATCATTTGGATGTGCGTTCTCCCACTCGATAAGAGCTATAAACAAGTCTGAAGAAAACCCACAAAATGTTTCATTTCGTCAGTCCTCACTGTACTCTGTTTGTGACGCTTGGGCCACACACAAAGCCCAACCATGCACGCACTTCAAATTAGCCTAGCCACATCCACACACATACAAAATCTTCACCCGGTATGCGTGTGTGATTCTGTGTGTTCTTTGCATGTCTCAGCCCCTCAGTCTCTTTAGCCATCCATCAGGCAGCATCCATCACACAAAAGAGCAAAGCGAAGATTGAATTATATGCCATTGAGGCTGCGTAATTGTTAGAGAGCTATTTGTTGCCCACAGTAATAAGAAGGGGGAAGGGGGAAGCAAATAGACCACCAACAAAGTTAACTCTCCGATGTCAATTTACAGGTGCTATTTTTGTATGCAATATGTACTGCAGCTGCCTGGCACCTTTCTTCATTTAATGAGCGCAAACAGACGCTCAATGGGAAGCAATCCTTACAGGCCTTTGTGGTTTTTGCCTGCAGCAGCAACCAAAAGACAATTTCATAACTCACCTTTAACACAATTGCCACCCAGAAGAGAGATCAGCAGGAAACTCAATGTTTTGACGTTTCTCGGTTGTCGCCGATAAGATCGGTCCTTGGGTGTTCCATTTGTGTTGTCTTTTTGGGAAATTACCTTTTTCGTTTTTCTTTTAATGAAAAGAAGATCTCTTAGACAAGATATGACAAACAAGTTGACAAATTGTCTTAAGCTAGAAGCTGTAAAATTTTGCAGATTTTTAACATTCAAGTAGATTGAATAGGCAGGAAGTGAAAAACCAAATTAAAATTGTTAATCGTTTTATGATTTATTACTGAACTAGTTTCAATGGGCGCGTGACAACCAAACATTTTTTTTTTTTTTTTTTTTTGGTGGGTGCAAGTTGTGTCAACAGACCAAACAATAAAATGGAAACTGGCTACAGCAAATAGAAAACGGCTTATACCATAAAAACATACTCATTGGAATACATTTGAGGTGTTAATATGAAATATGGAAATATGTACGCAAATTGAAACAAATTTTGACTTGGGTTTGCCCCAGGTTGGATGCCCCATTAAATGTGGCTTACGAAATTTTTTAGAGTAAGCAAATGATGGCCATTAGCAATGGGCATGTCGTGGCCCTTTGCGCCCCCGCATCTTAGTTTGCTTTGCGGGCTTCACGCCACGGTTTATATACCATTTAAAATTTTGATTAAGGTAAGTTCCAGAGGTTCGAACCTGTTGGAAAGTGTAAGGTCTACTTATCGAACCTAAGGTTTTGCTTCAAGGCTGGTTTCGTGATTGTTCGATAGTTGACAGATGTTTGCTTTAAATTTCGATCAAAATTTAGAGAATTTTTCGATCAGGAGAATGAGTGCAGGTTACCATGCAATGTTATCATCCTCTAAAAAGGCTTTAAAAGTGCCTCGTCTTATAAGCATGGCTTTGTCCCTTTTAAGATTGTATAGTCAATTGTAGACTTACATCTTTAATAATCATTTGCAGCGATTCTATTCTAACAAATTGTGTTTTCCAGAAACAGAAACTTTATTTGTATACAGGGTGGTCCATCTAGTGTTTGGAATTTGAACTATTTAGAATTTGATCTTATAAAATTGGGTCCGGTTCGCGTTAAGGTTAGGGAGCATAAAAATATGAGATGGTCTGGTTTGAAGGACCCAATAATCCCGAACAGAATCTTTTTTTTTTTTGGTTCGGTTCCAGATCGGATTGCAGTTTTTGTTTATATTAGTAAGAAAATTTTGTAGATGGCAATTGCAGACCGGTAAATGGGAAGTCAAGGTCAATCGGTCCCAAAAATCGCAAAAATTTACAAAATTTCTAACGAGTTTAGACTGTCATAAAGACGGGTAAACTCGAAATTTGGAAAATTCATTAACGAGTTTAAATGGATATATCAGACAAAAGATAGTTCTTGATCTTATTTCTTCATCCAAAGGATCTGAAAAATGTGAAAAATATATTTAAAAAATGGATCTTAAAGTGGATATTTCCAATATGCATTCTATGGGAATCTTTTTTTTTTCTGTGTAGTTAACTGGTACGGAAACATTTTTAAAGCTTTAATTTTCTCACTTTCTATTCGTAAACTGCCCAAAATTTTCAAGCGGTGGGCACACCTTTTGATCCTATTACTCTGAGTATTATTTTTCTGCAGCACAAGCAATTGCCTTGTTTCGAAATGAGTTACAAGAACAAAATTCATGCCTACGGGTTTATGCCACAGAGACTCGCTTGGGAAGCATGCAGACGGCCGCAATACCAAAATTTACATTTGTGGATCACTGCTCTACACGAGTTTCGCTGATAAGGACTGTTTTGCTGGAATGCTTTAAACTCAAATATCGGCCTAAATAACACTAGTTTACGGCCCAAAAGACCCATTTGTACTTGAAAATTTTTTTTTAGTGTAGTTTGGAATGGTGATCTGAAATATCGATTTCAAAAATTTTTTTTCATGGCTCCGTTTGTATGATTATGATTTGAAATATGATTTTTTTATCGTTTTTTTTGGTAGGTGCTCTTACGATTTGAAGCCATATCTCACTTCATAATTGTCAGCAAGATATGATTGGAAGGTCATTGAACTGCCAGTAATCGCGTAAACATCGGCTTAGTAGTTTTAATACAATAACCAAATAAATTTCGAAAAAATCGATTTTTTTGCTCGAAAATGCAAGAAATTTCATTTTTGAACGCCTGGAAAAAATATAAAAAAATTCAAAAAATTATTTTTATTTTTTCTACTAAAGAATTGTACTTCTACGAAGTAAACTAGATAAAGATTATCAAAATCTATGAACAAACATAGGAGCTGTGAGCAATTTAGTGCAAAAAATTTGGTATTTTCGTGATTATTTAAAAATAAATTTTCGTTTGCTTCGACTTTTGTTTTGTTCTGGATTATTATATTTGTTCTGGTTTTTCGTTTACTTCATAAAATGACCAAAAGACGAAGAAAAGTACTCAAAAACAATGTTCTACGCGATTATTGGAAGCTGAATTACCTTTCGATTTATATCTGGCTTGACTCTATCGGACAATTATGAAGTGAGGTATGGCTTAAATCGTAAAAGCACCTATTGAAAAAGTAAAAAAACTTCATATTTCAAAAACAGAGCCATGAAAAAATTTTTGAAATTGATTTTTGAGATCACCATTCCAATCTACATTACAAAAATATTTCAGTTGAAATGGGTCATTTGTTTTTTTTTTTTTTTTTTTTAGGATAGGTCTTTGAACCAATTATGATACGGATTACTCTAGTTCGTACTCTAGTTCAAAAGTTTGATCCTGAGATATAAAAAAAAATATTACCAACCCAAACTCTAAACTGTAAATTCTTAGCTGACACACTCCTGAACCCGTTCGTTCTGGTATACAAAGCGGTCTTGTACCATGAAAAAGTTGAACTCCATATTACAGACCAAATTTCAAGTATATAGCTTAAGGCCCTATTCTCCTTCAGCTTGCTGTTTTTGGACCTTTTTGAAAAAATTCTCATTTGAAAACGCAAAAGATATTTGAATTTTGTTTTTTATTGAATTAGTAATGAATGAAAGAAAATAAAAAAATTTTTTCGCCGCGATCTAGGGGCTGTCCATAGATGATGGCACCGTCAAAGTTGGCCCTCAAAAAAAAGGCATGGTGCTGGCGGCCACGATTCCGGCCCTCAGGAGCGTCTGAAAAAAAATATAGGGTTATGATCAGCATAGATGTAATTCTGGCCCGTAGTAAAATAAAAATTTTGCGATTTTTTTTGACAAAATGGCGGCCACTTGAAATTGACAAATCGAATTTGGACCCATTTTTTTGTAGTTTAGTGTAAAAAAATAAAGTAAAAAAATCGCAAAATTTTTATTTTACTACGGGCCAGAATTACATCTATGTCACCAGAATGGTGACAATTCTACGTCGATTTCAGTTTGAATCATGAAAATCGGTTCAGTGTAACTGGAGATATCATGGCCGCCAGTTCGAAAAACGTGGTTTCGAGATAAACGCGTTTAAAGTTTGAAGTTCCTTTTGGGGAAATAGCTAAAAAAACTAAAAATTAAAAAATGCAGTTCTAGAATGGTGATAATTCTACGTCGATTGCATATTATTTCATCAAAATCGGTTCAGTAGAACTCGAGAAAAGTGGCTTGGCAGTCCGAAAAAGTTGCTTTTGAAAGTAACCAAAAAGCTCCCTCTGTTCTGCGTGCAATTCTGCCTTCTTTAGATACGACAGCAGCTCTAGTTTCTGAGCGGATTAATCAGTCTGAGCATTCTGTAGCATAGCCTTCGATAATTATCGATTAAAAGTCGATTAATAATCGATATCGATCTAAGGCGACAACGTGTATCCGTACAAATTAAAGAACCAGCCGATATTTTACAGCTTTATTTACTCGAAATTTATTTAGTCAAAATTTCTTGTTTTAGCAAAGACATTGTTTGACTAAAAAGGCTATATCTTCTAAAGTATTTCGAATTTCAAAAAACCCTTTTAGGGTTATATTCTTAAATGTCCAAGCTATAAAAATGCAAAAAAAAAAGTCGAAGAAAATTTTTTGCTGAAAGAGAATAGGGCCTTAAAGAATTTCTGAGATAAGTACCACTTATGAACCAATTCAATCTGGTTTGAAGCTGATAAAACTCCACATTACACAACCCAAATACCAAATTTCAGCTGGTAGCCCAAAAAATTTCTAAGAAGAATCTCTTTAAGCCACTTCTGTCTGATCATCTTTTTAAGATCACATTAGCTTGTTCTCAATCCTATTTAGTTTCCTGCTGATCAAATTTGGTTCTATTCAATAGAGAAAGTTCAGAATAGCTTGAGAACAAAAATGTTCTCCTAATGAAATCTACTTAAACACTTAAAAGAAAGCACACGCAAAAAAAAACACTCCAAAAGAAACCAAACCAAACTAAGTCAAGACATCGTCAATGATGACGACAAAGCGCGGATTTCTATGCTCCCCCATGGGCTTTTGTTGTTGTTGTTGTGTGAAACGCGGAAAGCGGCGCGCGATTGCCGCCTGCTGCTCCAATCACTCATTTGTTACATGAGCAACAAAAGCCAAACGAACAAAAAAGATTGTGAAAATGTGAAATGTAAATTTCACGAAACCAAAAACGCCAATTGCTGCAAAGTGATTACGAAAAGTCTCTCTCTCTGTATCTCTGTATCTCGGTCTCTCCGACAAAACCAAAAAGTTTCACTCGCGGCACGAGTACGGAAGTGCTATCCCACGGCATTTAGGCAACTATTTCATATCTCATAGAGCTTACAACTTCATTTGGCATCGATATCTAACGGATGTGTGAGCTCGCAACACGTTATCTTTCGCTTCTCTCTTTTTGGCTTAAATATTTTTAGCTCTGCCATATTTCGTATTTGGGTATAAACCGAAGCCAATCAAATCAATTAACACTTTCGTCAACGACGCGACGCCAACGCAGGCACACGGACAGACAGCGCTGTCGACATCAGCAGCCTCAAATTCAGCTCAGCCGATGATTTGATTTCAATTTTGTCATCTGGCCTGGCTTATTTGGCTTTGGTTTTGTGTTATGTGAAAATTGGGTTATACTTTTGAATTGTTTATGGAAATCAGTGTCAAGTTAAGCATGTACTAAACGCACGGTCGCTCGCGTCAGCGAATGCAATTTCTCATTGAAATTCAATTGTTGTGAAAGTCATGTTTAAGCAGCATTGAGAAGATTCAAATCTTGGTCGATGAGAGGTGAACCAGTTGCTGCGGTTGATTATGTTTCCGCAAATCAAAAGGAAGTCAGCTAACAGCAACCGACACATGCGTAAAGGTCGCTGAACGTCCAAATGGCCTTTCAGATATCAGAGATGATGATGAAGATGATAATGATGATGATGATGATGCAAACACGCAAGTTTCAATTGCCTTATAAGGGCGGGACTCCAACACAATGTGGGTGGGGATGGTAGTTGTGATTACATTGTGTCGTTGCGTGGGTTAAAACTGCTTTTAACTAACTCTTTTAACATGATAATTAGTAGATTAAGCATTGAAACGAGGTCTGCAAACCTCGACAAATTTCAAAAGAGGTTCAAGGTTCGAACACGCTAAGCTTTCTTCGAAGCGAAAGGTTCGAAACGTGGTTTAAGCCCTGATCTGAGTTAACTAAATATTATTTGTCTTGGTTAACAATAATTCATATAAAAATTAGCCTTTTTATACTCAAACAAATATCATGATAAATGTCCCTAAAAGTATGCAAACTTATTTTCTTTTTACTTTTAGAGGATTTTTATTCTAGTTTGAATTGATCCAATTTTGGAGTTCTTCAAATGTCCGAAAATGATGATCCTCAAGATCGTCAGTGCGTCATCGACAAAAACTAACTAAACGGAAGGGGCAATGCCTGGGCCATACGGCGGGTGGGGAAGGGCTTTCCATTTCAGCGTTTCCTGGTATGTTTTGACCGGCTGCGCAACATTTGGTCGAGCGTTGTATTATTGCAAAATTACCTGTCGTGCCTTTGCTCGTATTCTGTACGTTTTTGCTTCAATACTCGGCTCAAACGCTTTAATTGAGTTCGGTAAAGTTACCCTGTAATGGTTTCACCCGGTTGTAGCAACTCTAAGGACACCACGCCCAATTGGTACCACCAAATGCAGAACATGACCTTGCCACCGTAAATATTAGGCTTTAGCATCGACTTTACGTCTATAATCGATGAAGCATGTTTCCCATAAACTTATTGCAGAGTTCGATGAAAGTAGAAAAGTAAACTTTCCCGAAAGTGTGTTTTGTTGGCACAAAAGTTGACATCCTCGGAGCGCACAAAAACTATGTTGTTTACACTTCAGCAAAACGATACTTACTGAAAAAGAAAACCTAATGATCAGGCTTCAAAATGATCAGGCTTCAATTAAATACTACTGACGCCATCTCTTAAAAATCCCTTAAAAAGTTTTTTGTACAGGCAACATGGATTAGGAATACAATTCGATCGATGCGGCGCTGGCGGAATTTTTGCGGTAGATCCTCTTGGTCAGCGATGGCACACACCCTTATCGATAGGACTGCAGCTATCGCCTGAAGTTAAGATTAATCGGTGATGCCACAGCTACTCCCTCCCCAATAACCAGGTCGGGAGCGAATCTAACCTTACGAGGTTTTTCGTAGGTACGTAGCGTCTTTGGTGGTTGCGAGTCGTTTCCAGTTTCTTCTTGTCACTAACGCCGGCTTCAGCTCCGGCGGACACTTTTTTTTTTTTTTTTATAATACAAACCACACTTTTTAACCTAAAATTTTGTAGAAGGTTCGGTCCGGTGTATACACAAGTGTAAACGGTTCGTTCGGCTGGACCGCTTCTCGGAACCCCTGAACCTTAAGGGTTTGGTTCGAACCCCTCTCCGCTTGAATATAAAAGATTGCTTCAATTTAATAATACGTATTTTTAAGTAATATTTCCATATTTATAGAATGTAATTTAGATTGGCGACATTAACAATATTTGAGAACTGCTTAGTTTAAGTTATTAAGCATTGGGCCCATTCAGCAGATAATTCCGATTTACGATTTGTGATTTATGATTGCAGATTTTACCCGTTGAATATAGTGATTGCCGATTGGGATCGAAAATTTGACAACATGTTTGTTGAATAGAAATCGAACAAAACGTATGATTGGTTACCGATTTCACGTCAGCCTGCCTTTGTTCTAGACATTCATATGAATTCTTCGATATAACAAATTCATAAATATTTGAGATTTGTGTGAGTTTTTTTCCAATGATAAAAATTTTAAGGCCCAGAGTATTTTAAAGTCTGTAATAAATTCCATCTAGCAGAAACTCATCAGCACCGCAAATCGTAACACCGGAATTACCCGCCGAACATGCCCATTATAACTTCTGGAGCTGTTCATCTATGATAGCTCTTAGATTAGAAATATTAAACTTAAAGGCCCGTTCAACTGATACCTGAGTTGCTGGAACAGCAAGTATAGTCAGGGCAAAATTTGAAAACAATTGTCGATGTATGTTCCTTGGGACATACATGGAAAACAATTTCTATAACATCATTTACACATTTTATATAATTTCTATTTGTTTTCTATTGCTTTTTATAAACTCTTCGCAATCCGACGTTGTAATTTAAGGTTGAATTCAAATTTGTTTTTGAGCTTCGGCATATCTAAAATATGAAATAGTGCGAACCCTACTATGTCAAACTAAATTTCCTTCAAAAAATCATTAACAACTAAAAATAAAGTGTGTGCAGTACATCAAACAGTAGTTATAGAATCCTCCATGTATTCTATTGAATTAATTTGGAGCCCAATTCTGTTGTAGGATTGGAGAACTCTTGAATTTTACAAGTCAGATTCCTTATTTTCTATATTTCCCTGTATGCGTTGGAAAATCTACATAATTTGGTGAACCGAACCTAATTTTTCGAAAAAGTGGTCCGGTTCGGGTTCAGGTTCGAGGAGTCCAAAATATTTGGGGTTCGGTTCATGGTCCGGTTCGTCGGACCCAAAAAACCCGAACCGAACCGGTTCTACGGGGTTCGGTTCAGGACCGGTTTGCAGCCTTGATTTCAATGACAAATATGCGATCCGTATGTCGTTTCACCACCTCGTTTGGCCCATAATATGGAGATGTTTCAACAGTTGTCGAACGCTATCTGTCCTAAAAATGACATGAGAATAATCATTCGTGTGTTTTAACATGATCATGCTTCGGTTCGACCCAATATGCAATGGTTGCAATGGTTTTGACAAGTCATTGAAAAATTCACTCGAATTCAAATAAATTAGCCATAAAACATCTCGGCCGATAATGTACCGAGGTCTTCCTTGCAGCTCGTTCTTAATTCCAATAACACAGTTGGAATCAAGTCGGTCACCTTTAGTTTTCTTTGTAACTAACTTTATTTAATAATTATGTTACTTGCTAATACATTGAATAGAATTCGAGCGATGCAGGAGAGTTTCTTGGTCAGCGATGGCACATTTCCTTATCGATAGGTTTCTATTATCGATATCAATAGGTGGCTGCAGCTATCGCCAAAAGGAATTGATCGGTGATGCCACACTTCTCGTTTTAAGTCTCAATTTGATTACAGTTCAATACGTGGAGCAGTGGGCGGTCATTCCATTTGACAGCTCAGCATATATTCTTTCTGATTTGTTTTGTTTTTCCTATTGTTTTAATATTTTGAATTGCCTTCTTTATTTTGACTATTTCAAAGGTAAATTTTTGATTATGGAAAACTTTATGTACGATTTATACAAAGTGATGATTCTATATTTGAGAGATATCGTGCTTACATGGGTGGGCGTTCTCAAAATGCAACTCGAAACCGAAGTGTGGCAGTCCGTCGAACGGAACAGGACTTGCTATTGAAAGGGAATCGGCTCAAACCGGAATAAATGAAAGTCGTACAAGACGATCAAAATTGATGAACGAAGAGAAGTTCGTGCTCGACAAAGTGATGAAGCAAGCTTACAACAAGCTATACTTTTCTTCCGTATTAATTAAACCAGAGATTAAAACCGAAACTAATACCCTTAACCGCTAAAAACACTTTAAAATTTGTCACCGAAACCGTAACCGTAACTGAAAATAATTTGTTTCTTATAACCGTAACCCTATAACCTTTATTACCATAACTGGTTATCAAAACCGAACAAAAACAAATACACGGGCTAATTTCGGTTTTCCTCTTCTAATACAAATATTGATAAACGTAAATCAGAGCCGGGATAATGTAGAGGACCGAAAAGTGTGCTTGTCTTAGTGAGAAAGCGAGCTCTCTCCAGACTACAGCCTACAACTTTCGTGCAATTCAGTGTTACAACAATTATTCGTTTGCACAAAACCATGTGTGACTTCGTCCCTGTAGCAAGCAAATTGGGGACAAAAAAATATGCCCTTCTCTCTAACAGTTAGCCTGGCCGGCTCTGACGTAAATTTATTTCATGTGTGCACAATGAACATTTTTTCATGCATTTATTGCGGTGCACTGTTGCTGACGGGCACAAAGAAGAGAGAGCAAATGAGAAAGAATGAGTGCAGCTTACGAAAATCCTTACCCTCCTCATCTTTCCTTATACAAATGTACGACTTCGACTAAAATGTGGCATCAGCTAATTCTGATTTTTTTGTAACCTTAAAATCTATCTAGATTCAATGTTATTTTGAAATCAAAAACATCTCAGCCATGACCAAACTATGGTCTCACGAATTAGAATTCGGAGAACCAAGTCTGTTCGAGAATGATGTGCAATATTTCTTGATCCGAGACATAATTTGTCTTTATCTGCCGAGCAGAAAACCATAATTTGATGGAATTATCAGGGGAAAACACATCAAATCTAAGTTGGTCGGAAATTTCCAACAGGCCTAATTAAAAATAATCGTTCGTCTTCATTAAAAATATGTTTCTAAATGGAAAAATATGGCTTGGCAGAGTACACATATTGGAACGGTGGGAAAAATTTAACATTTCCTGATCTTTTTAGAATATCAAAAGTTTTGCTAGCAGTACCTTCCACACAAATTAGTGTGGAGCGTTTGTTTTCAGGAGTAGAATTTATAATGAGTCCCCTCTTTTGTCTGCATGAATTGTCAAATTGATATTTTATACTAATAACCGAAACCGTAACCCAAACCCGAAAAAGAATGAGGTTAATAACCGTAACCAGTACCGCAACCGATATTCCACAACCGTAATATAACCGTAACCGGAAAAAAACGATCGGCCAAAGCAGTAACCGTAACCCAAACCGTTATTCGTTTCGGTTTTAATCTCTCATATAAACGAAATTGTAATCCTCTAACATTCAAGGTAATTTCACCAATATCAGTGGTTAATGCTTATACAGCGCATATGCCGAGGGTACCCCTGGTGTACTGATACTTTCTTAATTCAAAACTGGTTTCGAAAAAGTTTGGACGAGTTCAAATGTTAATAGTAAATTGTCAGCCAATTTAATCTTGAATATTTTTAACATAATCACATAATCGGGGTATATAGCTAGTTATGTATAATTATGGCATACTTTGAAGGGCTTTTATTATGATATATTATTTTGTTTGTTTTAAGTTGTTTATACTAATACGAAATATATTCAAGTCATTGAAGAATAAATATTTGGGATCAAGTCTGTAAACTGCTCCACAATGAAACCTTGAGAACCGATTTGATCCTGGTTTTCTGGTCCTTCGAGCCGAAAAAAAATGGCAAACGAAAACCTTAAGTTCCTTAAAATACTTAGAACCCGTTAGACTTGCGCAGAAATGTGAAAAGAGAGATTTAAAATTGTTGTTGTAAAGCACCCAGCCATAGTGAATGTTGCTGGCGACCGTGATTAACCAAATCATCATCTGTCAACCATGCATCCCTGCATTCTCCTAGCTTCACATGGAAATGGACCATTACAATACCTAATTACCAAGTTAATTTCACTCACTCACTTTACCCCACCTCCCAACGCATATCTCAGCACGACTTTCAACACCTTTTTTTTTTAAATGTCGCAACTTCAAAGGGAGACCAAATTTTCACACATTCAAGTCAAACGTCAGACCAAACCATCTAACTAATAGGCAACTCCTCTACACTCACACACATGGCACTGCCAGAGTCCAAAGATCCGCACAAACAGTAGCTGAAACTGATGTGTATGGTTGATTTTCCCAAAGGACACACACGACGAAGAAGGGCCTTTTGGCCCCTATGCTAATTTGCACGCCATAAATGAGACGAATGTGTTGAGAAGTGGCATCTGGTGGAGTGAAGTGAAGTACACTGGGTGGGCTTTGGCTTTGGCCAAAGAAGACGACATATGCTGATGTCGACAACGCCCCTTTAGCTGTGTGGAATACATACGAATGGCTAAACCACCCGAAAAAGACAAACCGCAGAAAAAAAAGGGAATGATAAGTTTGACTCTTCTGTACTTGGTACAATAAGATGATAAGAAGCCAGCCTGCGTCAGCTCTGTGTAAGTGTGTGAGTGTGGTTGGAGGACCGCCTCTGTGACCAAATGATTACGGTTTATCTGCTACGCCAAGGACTGCCGGCTCTAGCTAGCGGCCTCGTTCAGCCCAATCCTGCTGATGACCACACACACATACACACATAAAGCATTTATCAGCTGGCCCTCAAGTAAAAATGCGTTCGTTTGTACTCTCTCTCTCTCTCTGCACTTGCGCTCAATTTTCATTGTCGCTTGATGATACTTCCTTTCGCATATGTAAGCATCGACCTCACACAAAGATTTACCCCCGCACTCACTTGACTAATGAAAGTGTAGGTGAGCGCATGTGTGTGTGAGTGTGCACGTTTCGACACACTACAAACATTTTCAAGGTACAGTGGTGCCTAGATAACTTAAGACTTTGCACCTTTTCGCATATGTTTATTGGCTATTCTTTGAAAGCTATTATATTAAAAATGGAATAAAAATCAAATAAAAGTAACTTATGGAGGGAGGACTAAAGAGAGTTAGAAACAACGAGTATTTGGAGTAAAATTCGCACCACTAGTTTAAAAGCGAGTATTAGCAAGCCAATAAAGTTTTTCTTACGTTACAAAATGTGACTTTAGCCAGCAAAACGGAAAACTTTCAATAAAAATTCGCTTAATAGATTTAATTTTCATAGTTTTATTCCTTTTAGTCTCGATAAACGCCTATTGCGTACGCTGGGCATTCGTTGTTGCCTTCCGTTTAGGGATAGCTGAGCTTATAGCCCTCACGCATAGCTATTGGCTATGCGTAGTGCAACAACAACTTCATGTGTTTGTGTCCCTTCTTCTCTTTTTCTACTATGCCTCTTAATATGTGTTTTCTTCGTCTTCAATGTACATTTTGTTGCAGCAGGCCATATTCGGGTTTCTCTTTCTATTTCTTGAGAAATATTTTCTTCATTTGCACTGGTGTCTAAGCGGCCGTAAGCTGGTTCTCTGCTTTATAAGAGCGAAGGCTCTTCTTGATTTCTTATATGGAGTGTTATGTATTCATCCTTGATTCTCAATTATGGGTCGTTTAGTAGCTAGGGTGTGGTAAGTTTACCATTTACAAGGACCAGTGAATACCCCTCATACTGTTAGTTTCGAATTTTTTTGAATTCACAGTAAGTAATATTCACTTTTAGTTATATTTGCCTCTGAATCGACCAATAAAAATAATTTGATATCTAAGAATCGATTAGAGAATTATTTTTAAGCTTTATGCATAATAACACTTTCAGTTTTTAGAAACGGAAACATTAACAATTTCGATGCTACTTAGATCGAAGTCGAAAAGGTTTAAAACAAGGCTGCAAGCCTGTAATCTGCTGAATTTTGTATAAGGCGGTTCGAGCCCTTTGTTTGCGAACCGCTTTCTATAATTATTGAACCTAAGGCTCTGGTTCGAGACTTGGTTCATAGATTCTAAAACAGTTGACAGTCTTTTGACTCCATTTTTAAGCAAAATATAGCTTGTCTTTGCAAGCGCGTAGTTCTAGTTGTATTCGTCGCATCGGTTCACGCTAGAGCTTTTTGGAAAGCTCGTTTCACGCGCTAACACGTGTTTGATTTATTGTTGTTTGTTTTTAGTCGTTCGTGAGTTATAGCGTCGCAAACATGGAGCAAAATAAAGAGAAAAATACGGCATATTTTACAGTACTAATACGATAAAGGCAAAAATGCATCTCGTACGTCCATCGCACAAATTTAATTTTCGTGCAGTTTATGGACCCGATACAGTTTCCATTTCTAACCGCACAACGATGGTTTCAACGTTTCCGTTCTGGTGCAGAGGTGATCGAAGATGCGCCACCGGTCCGGAAGAGCCTGTCGTCGAAAATTGAGATAAAATCGCGATGAAAAGTGGGTCACTTACGACAACGTGAAGCGCAAACGGTCGTAGTCGAAGCAGCGCACAGACGGTGGCCAAACCTGGATTGACGGCCGAAGGTTCTTCTTGTTTGGTGTTGGCAGGGAATCATCCACTATGAGCTGCTCCCCATGGCCAAACGCTCAATTCGGACCTGTACTGCCAACAACTGGACCGCTTGAATGCAGCACTCATGCAGAAGAGGCCATTTTGACCAACAGAGGCCGAATTGTCTTCCATCTTGACAACTCCAGGCCACACACATCTTTGGTGACGCGCCAGAAGCTCCGGGAGCTCGGATGGGATGTTCTTTTGCATCCACCGTATAGTCCGTATCTCGCACCAAGTGATTACCACCTATTTCTGTCCATGGCGAACGAGCTTGGTAGTCGGAAGTTGGCCACAAGAGAGTCCTGTGAAAATTGGCTCTCCGAGTTTTTTGCCAATAGGGAAGCGAGCTTCTATAAGAGGGGCATTATGAAGTTGGCATCTCGTTGGGAACTCGTCATCGAACAAAACGGCGCATATTTGACTTAAATCGCATTATTATAACCAATTTTATGAACAATTGAAAATTCAATAAAAATACCGCAAGACTTTTTTGACAACCTTATATTAACATATTTCTGTTCAGAAGGACTCATCCGGTCTTACACGCTCTTTAAACGGTTAATATGTACTCTAATGGACCACATTCATTGTTGTTATTATTCATACGTCCTCTACAACAGCTTCCAAGAGTGCGTGGTCTGTAAAATTTTAATATTGCCTCACCTACGATGTTTGTCTTGCTTTTCGAAATCGCAATAAGCCGATTTTGGATGTGATTTATAAAACGCTTGTAATTATTTCTACCTGTTTTAATTTTGAGGAAGTTGAAAGTGATTGGGGCTTCGATTCGGGTTCAGGTTCGGGAAGTTACGAATCCTAAAAGGATGAACCCGAGCAGATCCCTTTCTTTCCTTTTTAAAAACTATTAAGATTTTTCCACCAACTCAAAACCAACAATATTTACCAATTCCACTTCCGCAAAATCTTGCCGAAAATAAAAACCGAAACAGTCCTGTTCAAGTTTGAACAAATTTTATCCAAATTTTTGAATATTTTCGACAAACACACTCATTCCACTTTCGCCAAATCTGACCGAGAGTGAAAACCGACTAAATGATGATTTTGACGGGTTTTATCCTAGCCACCACTGTGCGTCCCCAGCTCTCTTGCATTATATGAAAACTAGAAACGAAATGAAAACTGAAACGCTAAAAGCAGCGCTGCCAGCGTCGACACCGAAAAACTGAAATCGGACAGCAGCAGCACCAAACAACAACTGAATTGCCGCTCACCCGACAGCAGCGGCAGCAGCAACCGCTCACTGTCGTCGCCCTCGTCGTCGTCCGTAGCAGCAGCAGCAGCAGCGGCAGCCACATGGGTTTTGCTTGCTCAGTTGACTCTGCTCTGTTCAGTTCTGCGCAAACTTTCAAGCGAAGCGGTTGATTCGTTTTCTTTCGTTCTTCTCGCCTCGTGTTCATGTGTCGCCCACCATACAAAAATAATAATAAAGTCCAAAAAGCTGAACAGCAAGCATGTGTGGCAACAACAACTACAACAACAACAGCCGCAGCAACAGAAAAGATTTGTTGATTTTTTAAAGTAGTTCAAATGAAAAATTTATAACCACAAAACAAAGAAAATTGAGCAATTTTTATTACGGTTTATCAAACACAAAGCAAAGATAATAATAATATTTAT
The DNA here is from genome assembly GCA_018904235.1 of Lordiphosa stackelbergi. Classification (NCBI taxonomy): domain Eukaryota; kingdom Metazoa; phylum Arthropoda; class Insecta; order Diptera; family Drosophilidae; genus Lordiphosa; species Lordiphosa stackelbergi. The sequence continues at coordinate 55,600 of JAEIFU010000349.1, forward strand.
AAAAGTGTTGCAAATGTGCTAGTGTGTGAGTGAGTGAGTGTGCGTGTGTGAAATATATAGATTATACATACAAATTTCATAAAATAAAAATCTTGGCAACATTCGGATTATTGGTAAAATGTTTGAGCCGTATGTGAAAATCAAGAAAAAGCGTCACCTGAATGAAATCTATCAAAATGAGAATGTTGTCGATGTGAATTTGGAGCAGCAGCAGCAACCAGCCCCACAGCAGCTCCCAAGTGATAATTGTTGCTGTCAGAACGAGGTGCCACAAAATGTGGCCAACAATAATAGTGTCTTGAGCAGCGCTTTGGCCACGCCGCCCGAAACGGCAGCTGCCGCAGCGGCCAGCAGCAGCAGCAGTGGTAACTGCAGTCGACTGCAGCAATTGATATCAACGCCTCCAGTATTACTGCGCAGATCATCGTCGTCGCAGTCGCAACAACACCCACATATTGTATCAACGCCACCGCCAACACCGCCGCAGCAACAGCAGCCACAGCAGCAACAAGCTACCGCCGCTGCGCCCTCAGTTTTGCAACAACATTTGGGTCACCTGAATTACGAAAGTGGAGCAACTGGCGCAGCAGCAGCAGCAGCCACCAGTAGAAGTAGCTCAGCAACACTGGCGCAACATTTGGCAACACCTAGCAACATATTCGGCAACAGCAACTTGCAACATATCTTGACGCGTGCACAAAGTTCCTCAAATATTGCCTCCTCTTCTTCTTCATCCTCCTCCTCATCCTCCTCCTCCTCCCCAACGGCATCTTCATCGAACAACTGCAGCAGCGCCTGTATTGGCAATACACACTACAACGGCGGCAACAGCATCATAGCCAGCCGTTTATTTGGAGCTGCCTCTTCTTCAACAGCTGCGTCCTCCTCCTCCTCTTCCGCCTCCACCAACTCTCATCATCTGCATAGCCATCATTCCGCCTTGACCAATTCCATTACAAATCGCATCAATCAATCTATAAGGCGGCATCTTAACCAGCAGCAACATCAACCCATCAGTGCGGCCTCCTCAACGAATTCCCCCTCCTCTTTGTCTTCTCCTTTAACATCAACCTCCACCTCGTCGTCGTCGTCTTCGTCGTCATCTATTTTATCGTCGCCCCGTTTGCCGCCCTATCACCAACAACAACAGCAACAGCATTATAATTGCTCGCATCCTGCACAGCAGCAACATCATCACCACAGCAACAACAACAGCAGCAGCAGCAGCAGTAGCAGCAGTCATCATCACCATCACCACAACAACAACAACAACAATCAACAGCAACCACAACAATCTCCTCTGTGCCTAGTATTATTAGTTAAATGCCCCAATTCTAAGGAATTTTGTAACGCCGCCGCAAATTTCTGTGATAAAAGGTAAATATTCTGTCACTTTTCAATTGGCGATTAAAATACTTCCCTGATCGTAAAAGCTGAAGTACAATTTTTTTCTCATCAAACTCTTCGGTCTATCTGTCTTTTTCAAGCAAAACCATGCGCAAAATTCTTTACTTGTCCCTGCTAAGTTTCTAGACAAATTAGCTGAAAATACCTTCTCAAAATATACATATATCTGCATATATATACAAAATCTCTTGTCACATGTTAGTTAGCTAACTCATACGAAACGGCTTGATCGATTTTAATAAAATTTTATATATAGTTTTGGCAGTTGTGGAATAGGTTTTTAAACTAATTGACGACGCAGCAGGGGCTGCTCATCTGTGTCACTCTGTGTTTTATTATGGTGAAAATTTTGTAATTTAAAATATCGGAATATCGTTTTTCTTGAATCGTTACAATTTTGCCTATCTTTGTGTGTGGGTTTGTTACAGTTAACAATGTCAGCAGCAGGTGGAGGTAGCTTTATGGGCCGTCTAACGAATGCGAAATGTTAGGGCTGCTAGAACAGATCAACAATTACATGAAATAAATGAAATTATGCGTGTCAGAATGTCGCAGCAGCGTTCTTCTTAATTACCAGAGGCACGAGCTTTCTGAAGTCAATAACAACACTTTTAGCAGAGACAATGACGACGGACAGATGTTAACACACGCAGAACAATTGACCTACAACGCTAACCAGTACTTCTAGCATTTACATCTGCTTCGTTCCTTCGTCTCGCCTTCGAGTACGAGCCACATATCGAATATTCCGCTCATCTGAAAGTCGTGATTAGTGCTATGCACAAAGAAGTGCAACTACCAGAAATTGAAATACGAAAATTGACGGCACGGATCCAGATTCAAACCTGTTTCTGTTTGTAGACATCAGTGGCGCCGTTTAGCGATTGTGGCTCCATCCGGGTGGAAGCCAGCGCATGAAGGGCTGGCAAGCTATAGCTCATGCTTGGCGCCAACAAATATTTAAATTTTTAATTTTATTTATGAAGAAAATGAATTAAATTTGAACTATAATTTAAAAATGCATCATAAAACATTTATCACAATCAAAAAATTTCAGTTGAACATCGAATTAACCCATAACTAAAATTAGGGAAATTTTTTTGCGAGAGATGCAAACCTGTTTTTAGCGATGTAACTTTAATTGAAACAGTTTCTGTTCTAAGTAGAACTTCTAACTAGATTTTCAAATACGAAAATGAAATCTCTTGAAGTTCTGGGACACCGACGGATTTTTTGAGCGATTTGCAAACCAACCGAGGTCAAAATCTCTAGAGATTTCTGTGACAACCCTTGTATGTGACCTCTGCAGTTGTGCTCAAACGCAAACTGGAAAATGGATATTTTTGGATTCAGAAACGAAAGTTTTACAATTCTTGTAAATTGTTGACAGTGTGTTGGGTTTGATTGTAGAATTTGCTGCAACATCCATTTGAGCCCTTTAACCTTAAAAGCTTAATGTAATATATTTTGTATTTCGTGACGACATTTTGAGGTTTGAAATGTTTTTGAAAAAAACGGTCTTTGCTCTCATATATATATTCGCAATCATATCGCATTATGGACGGACTTAACTAACGCAGTAATTGAACTAACGAAGTAGTTTTACTTTAAATATTGACCAGACAGGAAAATAGTTTGAGTTAGTGGGTAAATCGTATTATCGAAAGTTCGACCTCCGTAAATATTTTTGTTCACAGTTTTTTTATAACTCACGATAATTATTTGTAAATATCAGTACTGAATTATTTTTAAGTACTTAATATACAGACCTGTTTCCGTTTTCGATTCCGAACAAATCATGCGGAATTGGAATTCTTAAATGTACTCGCTTCCAAAAAGTCGACTCTGTTATTCGGCTTTTAACTTCAAAACCCCATTTACCTTCATTCGACCCTTTTGATGACGGAAAAAATTCGCCCGAATTCGAATCGACTCTTAGAAATCACAGCTCTTACCAATTCCGATCAATCGAATTTCTTTAATCCCTGTAAAAGTTGGATCGGTAAATGATCCCATGTACGTTCAAATTTACGAACTCGAACCGTCTCACTAAACCCTGTCTCACTCGCAAGACAGGGCGAGGATCAAACCAGAGCGCAATAGCAGCGCAGCTGACAGCGAAGAGGCATTGAGCAACCGTGCAATATATACGAACTTCTCTCGAACGCATGCCGAGACTTGGGCCAAGAGAGTAGACAGCTCTTCAGTCGCTGGCCAACGTTCGATGCGGTCAGATCGACTGTGCTTTTTTCGCACACCAATACACTCTCACTTTATGACCCCGCTCTTCTTGACCAACGCTTGTCCCGCAGTGCTAAGAGAGCAATCAACTTTTCAGTCGCTGGTCAGCGGTCTCACTTTTGGCTTCGCTCTTCTGGACAAACCGCAATTTAAAGTTTGGGATATTATCCCTAAGATGTCTGCGTTTATACGAACATGGCTATACTCAAACTCATCATACCCTTTGTTCCTTTAATGCAGGGTATAATGATTGATTAATGAACCAAATTATCATTCATTCACAAAATGTTAACCCTTATCCTGAGGAATTTGGCCCATCAATGATTAATTGATCAAATTTTGTATTGTTCGGTAGAAGCAGAGTAGAAGAAGTGGGCAAAGACAGTACCTTTATCTACCCAATCATCCACTAAATAACTGCTAATTGACATCCAGCTAACAAACTAAGGACAAACATTTTGTAGCCATTCAATTCATCTGCACTTGAGATGCTTAGCTGACCCACTTTGTTGGCCCTGTGTGTGTACATAACGTACACACTTACACATAGGACCTTTCAATTGCCCTGAACTACTTTACATTTCCCATTCGATGACGAATCCTTGAATTACTGCCACTACAACAAACAAAATAGTTTGCCGCAAAAGTTTCTCTGGTATTTATTTTGTTTGTTTATTTGTTTGCTTTTTTTTCTGTTGTATTAATTGTGATGACTTGTAGTTTTTTTTTCGATTTTTTTTTTCTGTGCTAGTTCAGTTTTAGTTTTCAACCTCGACGTAACCTAGATGTGTTTAGTTTTAGGATGACCTTACTTAAGTAAGTAATTGGTTAATTCTTGTAGATGATTTGTTTACCAAAACCGTGGCATAGAAATGTCGTAACTTTTACTTAAGTAATTAAGTTGTGGTGGGGGAGGTTCTATTTCTTGCTTTCTTTCACACACAATGACCCAAAAGTAGCGCCTAACCTAGAAATGAAAACATTTTGGTAAACACACGAAACTTATGAAACTTATGCTGATGCGTTTTTTCCCCTTTTTTTTAGTTAATTAATTGGGACGTGGGCGGGGGCGCCTACTTTATGTTTTTGCATTTTGAGGTCAGCAAACAAATTGAAAGCTGGGTGTATGCATGTATTTCTGCCATTGAAGAAGAGAGCTGGAAATTGAGCCCATGGCTCGCTTTGTGTTTTTCTTAATACGTTGACCATGTGCCAGTAATTGTCGTTTGCTGTTTTGCGTTTTTTTTTTTTTCCATTGCACTTGTTGCTTACTTTTCTTTGGCCTTGCCTGGGCACAATGTCTGATAGACCTTCTTTGTCTGCGCTAAAGATGAGTCATGATTATTTATGACGGGAGAGGCTCATTATCAATGATTGGATTGAAGCAAATTTGTTATATTTAAAGGCATTTGAAAGCAAAATTTGTGAAGCAAGAATTAGTAATAGTTCACATGGATGAATATATAATGGTTTTTATTTTGATAAAGTTTAATTAAGTTGAACCATTGAGTTTTTAGATCTTTCTCAAATTTAAATGCTGACAAACGACGGACATCTAACCGAATTGAACTGATGAATGTTTGCCTTTTGGATAAATTGTTTTGGATATTTCATTCTACGGGCTTTTTTGTAATAGCTACGCGAAAGATTACGAATAAAGAAAAGTCGGATAAGTCTCAACAGGTGACTATGTAGCGATAATTCTTATTAGATAAAAAAGGGAAGAAGAAAGGACCTCTGCAAGCATCATCTCAATACCCAGTTTTTTAAAAGAAGCCTCGGTTCGCTTTTTATGGGTACTTTTGATTGCACACACAACTGACAACAATTTTACTTATTTCGGGGATCGGTAGTGAGTAGTTCGTCTTTCACATGTATCCAAAATGTGAGCCCAGAGTATACGTAAAAGCGAAGGGAGACCAGTTTCTAGGTGGATTGCGTAGTTCGACGAATTACGTGGTAGACGGAAGACTTTTTTGATGAAATATCTTTGGAGTCTTTCTATTTCCTCGTATGTCCTAAATCCCCAGAACGGGCAGTGGCTTCAAACATTCGGTATTTGACACTATGTGGTACGTGCTGATTATCCAGGAGCGTATTCCATGTACTATTAAGATCTTTTATAGAATCTCTAATTTTTGCCTGCATGTGTGAGTTCAGCAATATCTTGGGGGACAGAGTAATTCCCAAATATTTGAAGGAGGTAACCCGTTCGAAATTTGCTGAATTCATGTGCCATTTCTCATCTGCGGCGATGCGACCTCGTTTGTCTCTAACGAACATGATTTTAGTTTTTTCTGTGTTGACTTCCAGACCCCAAAAGCAGCAGTATGCGTACGTTCCTCTAACATGTGTTGCAGGGCATTTGGTGAGTTTGCCATTAGTACTTAATCGTCTGCGTACATCAAGATTTTACGCGCGAGCCTCCAATTAAAATGCCTCCCGAAAGCGAAGTTGTTAAGTCGTCTTTAAACAGCGCAAACAAAAGCTGGCTTAACAGGGTTTACTCAAGTATGTTTGAGAAACCATTTAGAGCTGAATTGTTTTCGTATAGTTAAAAAATCACAGAAAACACCAATGCTGCTTAGCTTATAAATCAGGCTTCTTCGTTAATCGAGTCAAATGCCGCTCTGAAGTCTACAAAGCACAGATAAAGTTTTTTTTTTCTTCTAATGACCGCTGTGTAGGCACAAAAAATCGTCCACCGTCGAAGTATCCTCTCCTAAATCCGAATTGAAATTTGCTTAGCTTGCTCTGCCATCTACCCGATCTAATCGTATATAAAGCGCCGAGGTAAAAATTTTTGCTATCGTGTTTATACAGGATATACCCCTGTATTTGGTCGCTTCCGTCGGGTTACCTTTTTTGAAAATGGGGAATATTATACTTTTTTTTTAAAACTTTCTGGGAAGGATGCTTCGGAAAATAGCCGGTCAAACTTATTAGTTAGCTTGCTTATAAAAATCTTGGGGGCTCCCTTGAAGAATTCAGCTGGTATACGATCTTCTCCTGGAGCTTTGTTCAATTTTGTTTTTTTTTTTTATAGCTGTTTGAACTTATTCCAAGGTAATGAGTTTGTCGAGATCTTCTATATTTGGTTTAAGAGGAAGGCACCAGTTGAATGTTGACAAGGCCATCTGGGTTAACGTATAAGAGGCTTTCAAAGTGTCGAGCCAGGCATGTTGTATCTGTATTTGATCATTGACCAGAAAGTTTAACTGTCTTTGATTGTCGCCAACTCCAATTCAAAGTTCTTTATATGAACGGTATACTCAGACTTGGCAGAGGGAGAATTCTCCTTTTGGACACGACGTAAATATTGACGGGATAAAACTCAAGCTGTTTCGCACTGCTGGTCGAACCATGGTTGCTTGAAAGATTCACCTTTTGGAGCCGCCGTTTTAATATACGCAGTACATAGCTCTGTACTAATATTCTTGGCAGTTTCCAATGATGGATAGCTGGGCCAGACTTGTAGCGTATCGATCTGCAAAACGTTCCCTCCAAGATAATTTGGGAAAAAGATGCGGTACCCCAGGAATTTTGGGGTGATTTTTTTTTTGGAAAAATTTTTTTGTTTACCGCGGGGTCGGTGAGTATATTTGGTTTCCTACTTTCATATCCTCGACAATATTCTCTCAGTCTCCTCAATAAGACATAAGTCTATAGTGGAACGCTTATTTCTTAATGATTTAAGATAAAAAATTGAAATAAACATTTAAGATACCTTCAGAAGGAGTAAAACCTTCTTTCTGGAATATCTTTAAATCGCACGGTAGATTTTAATTAAAATCGTTTTTTAGCCGATGTATGTAAAATTCGGAAAATTCATATACTATTATCTTTCTTTATCGATAAACTTTAAACTGTTACTGAGAAAGGCTATATTGATGAAGGCTATACTGATGTCGGCGTTTCTATATGTATAGGTAAGGTAGGAAATGTTTTCTTCAGCCTGTGGCATAAGTTTGTAAAACACTTTCTACCCATTTTAGTAGTCTGTCTTTAGATTTTTCAAAAAGCTTTTACCTACGAATTAAAAGAAAATTTTAACTTTAAAATCCAAAAATTGTTCATATAAAACTGTGGAATCAGTTTTGCGGTTGCGTTTTTTGTTGTTCGCCCCCCCTCAAACGGAACAGGAAGTTTGCTTCACTGCATCACACTGGAAAAAGGGGGGAGGGAAGACCTAGCAACATGTTGCAGCTACATTTTCAGCTTATGCAATAATAAAACCACAACTGTGGACTTTTACTTTGTATTGTCTGCGACTTTCCCAACCGTTTTCTATTTCACTTTTCACCAAATTCCTGGCTGCAAATTATCAAATACATAAAAACAAATCGTGTTCATCTTGTTGATGCAACTTTCCTTTTTGATATCAATAAATTGTTTCTCTCCTTTGTACACAAAAATTAAAAAAAAAAACAAAATTGTTTGACTAAATTAAATTAATTAACATAGCTCCCACCTCGCTTGTCAACATGTTGCCAACCAGCTGTCAACTGCCCAATTTGTGTAAACATGTTGCCGAGTTGCTTGAACTTTATATACATTTTGCTACAGTTTTCACTTTGTGTGTGTGTGTGTGTTTTTTTAACACATTTCACCCAATAATCGTAAAAAAATCTCCTCTTTCACTCAACCCACATTTTATTTAGAACAAATCTCTTTGAAATAAAGAAGAAAAAAAGTTTCTAAGCCAATAAAAAAACTATCTTTTAAGCCAAACGAAGAGATCACGACGCGTGCGCGCGCGCTCTCCTCTAAAGAAAAAGTTGAAGAAATCCAATGCTGTTTAATGGGCAGCCGGATAGCAAGAAGAAGGGAAGGGGGGGGTGTGAAAAAGAAAGCACGACAAAAACAAAATGTGAAAACGCATGAAAGCCAATTTCTTGCCTCGCACAATTTGTTTAGAAAGTGCAGAGAAATGGTAAAAGCGGCAAAATGCAAACAAGCAAAAGTTTATTTCTTTAACTCTTTCTCTTTCCTTTTGAGAGTGTGTGTGTGTGTGTGTGAAAATTGGGCACAAACATGTTTGATCATTATTAATTTTATTGATTTCATTTCTGGCTTAATGATAATGATAATGATGATGTTTGGGTGTTGTGAAAATATATTATACAACAACAAACACAAACAACAAAACAGCCCAAAGCCACGCGCTAAACGACCATGTGCGCGCGAGGAGAGAGAGAGAGAGAGAGTTAAAAGCCAGGTTTTGCGACAACGACGTCATCAAACAAGTTTGAGTTGTGTGAATAACAAGGTGAGGCCTGCTCTTCAGTAAGCAGCCCGCAATTGTGCCCCTCTGCTTACAGCTTTCCTACCTTGCCTCACCTTGTTATAGCTTCATGTTTGCGATTACATAAAAGTCTTGTTCGTGCTCTCGTTTCGCTTGTGTTGTGGTGTGCGTGTTCGGGTGAAATTCGTTGACTCTTGCCCGCCCGCCTACGCGACTGCGCACAGTGCGCGTCATACAAATAAGCGCACAGCCGTGCAGAGTCAGCGCAACTCCTCTTGTAATTTTTTTTGTTTTTTTTTACGTAATCGTAAAATGTTTTCCCTTCATTCATTATTAACTCTTGTAAACTTTCATTTATGTTGCCAAAAGTAACATTGCATTTGTGTGCCTACACGTAGGATCAGCCGTTATTAGCATTTCAAACAATCAACCAAAAACCCAGAGCGATAGTTATGTAAAAATTAACAGCACATTATGCGTGGAAAATGGAACACCTTGGTCTATTGTGACATGTTTGTATCTGAATTTGGGCCACATTGATTAAATTTGTTTAAAATTTTCGGATACGCCTCTAGATAAGAGAGACAAAAGAGCTGAATATTTAGGGCAATTGAAAAGGGGAAAGTGTGTGATTGAGTTGGGGGGAAAATGTTTCACAAAAGCGGTAAATTAATCTTTATAATTTTTTTGGAAATTGAAGTTGGACCACAATGTGGTTTCGAAATATATTGGGAAAATTCTATCATTGACTGGTTCCATAACCTTAAGTTCGAAGCTTGGTCCAAAGCATTCTTATAATGTGGAGACTTCTTGGACTATATTCTTCCTCTGGATCAGAGTCCGACAGTCTCTCTGCAGCATCGAGCTTATACTGCTGTTTTTTGCAACAACTAAGCAGTGCTAAATGAGCGCTCTCTCTCGTGGCTAAACACACACACGCAACGCCAAAATAAGCATGCGTGTTTTGACGACCCTTGCTCTGGATCAATGCTAGTTTTAGACAATTTCTAGGCATTTTAATTTGGTTTTTTTTTTCATGTATTAAGACTGTCACGTTTGGAGTCCTCCAATAGTCATTTAAGTGAAAAGCTTAATACTAATTTTGAGTTTACGGCAACTTATTTTTAGAACAGGTTACAAGGCAACAAAATTAGACTTTTTCCACGTAAAATTTTTGAAATTTTTTCAGAATTTTAAGGGGGACATCTAAGTAGCTCAAAAAAAGGATCGATAGTCATAAGTAATTTCGATTTACTGACAAAATTTCAGATCGATCGGTTAAGATTTGCTTGAGTTATGTGTCCGGCCAGCTAAAAAAAAACTGGTTTCGAGATAAACGCGTTTAAAGTTTTAAGTACTGTGCACCATACAATTGGCCTTCTAGATCGATGTCCTTCTGTTCATTTTCCTTACGAGCTGCTTTTAAGTCAAGGCGAACCTTTTTTGCTCCATCTTCTTCTTCTTTATTGGCCATTACAACCGTTCGACGGTCTGGGCCTCTGCGATTAATGCTCTCCAGTCGCTTCTGTTCCGTGCGGGCTGGCACCAGTTGGTCACACCAAGCTGGGCAATGTCTGCCCGCACCTGGTAGTCCCATCTTAGTCGAGGTCTCCCCTGTTTGCCTTTTCCTCCATAGTCAGCCGCCTTTGGAGCTTCTTCGTCCATCCTGGGGACATATCCCAACCAGCGCAGCCGCTTTATGCGCTTGACCAGACAGGTGTCCCCATAGAGCTCATACAGTTCGTCATTATTTCGAATGCGGAAATCATCGCCAACAAACACGCCAATCGCCGCTTCATCCGCTGCTGTCATGGTCCATGCTTCTGCGCCGTATTGCAGGACTGGGATAATAAGCGATTTGTATAGGGCTCCATCGCTCAATGATTGCTCAGCTTTATTAGTGCGATACTGGTCCACTTCCTGGCAAAACTTAAAACTTTTCGAGCCGATTGTCAAGTCCATGACATCAAAAGTTCTCAAAATTGATATAAGGCCATCAAACTTTTTTTTTCTTTCGGTTAAAAATTTTTGTGTTATTTTTGCCAAAAAAATTTGGTTTTCAGCAATATCTCGAAAAAATATTTTTGCCTGAGAATTTATCGATTTTGGAGCTTTTTCCACAGACCACGCTCTTTTTTGCTCTATAACAGAGTCCGACACGTTTCAATTTTCTGTGTATACAAGCGCACTCTGCAGCAGCGACGTCGAAACACAGACAATATACCAGCTCATACTGCTGCGCTTTTGCAACAACAAACTAGTGCTAAATGAGAGCGCTCTCGAGTGTCCGGCTAAACACACATGCCTTTTTTGTCATTGCGTGTGTGTGTTTAGCCGGCCGCTGCTCTACATTACAATATCGCTTTATGCTATCAAACACAGCTAGGAAAAAAAAAGTTCATGCGTTTCATGGCATCGCATTATAAATCCCTTCAGGACTAGCAACTTCTCGTTAAATATCATCCCTTCCGGTTCGGTAGATTTGGCTTCTAAGCGAGCAAATCTTCTGGTCTCCAATCCATTTGTTTTTCAAAGCCTTCGACTCTCGTCTTCAGATTGCTGTCGCTTGAAGGTACCGCTTTCCGCACCTACTTTGGGGAGGGCGTTGTCGACGTTGTGGGAGGAATCCTAGGGTGCTTCTGGATGTTCTCCGCGGATGCTGCGATTTGGATGGAGATTCCATCATTCTACCATTTGTTGTAGCACAATAAGAAAAGGGTGAGATACAGAAAGAGATGTAGAGCTAGTCCGGGGGCTAGATTTCAATACCGTTGTGGTAGCCGGTACATTCAGTTCGTCAGTAGTACTCTGACTTTGAGTTGCGGTCCTCAAGTGTCTTAAGATATTTAATGATGCTTTGTACCCGGAACGCGTTTTGCGCTCTTATCGCATTTTCCTTCAGCGCAACCATGCCCTATGTAAGCTCTTTCTTCTTTGTTAGCTCTTCGTTGAAAGGCATGCAATTACAAGCTATTCTTCTGCCATTGACGGTTAAAAAAAATTCCCCTTTTTCGGGTTTTGAACGTTTTTGCTCATAACTTGAGAAGCGCTCATGCGATCTTTATTATTTCTTTGGCAAATCGACGCATAATGCTAATTACTAACTATCTCTAGAAGGGTACAAACCCTCTATCTACAAAACTGGGAAAGATATGACATTTTTTCTAAATTGCGTTGGCGGAAGGGGGGGGGGGGGGAAAATTGAAAATGAGAATTTTATCGTCGCCGGTTTTAAATCGGCGTATTTTTGCGATTTGGCGACCAAATCGTAAAATTTTTGCGAAAGCGAAAATGGGAGCATGGCTGTATGTTCCATACATGTCAAACCTCTATCTCTTACCATCTCTGAGATCTGTTTGTTCATACGGACAGACGGACGGACAATTTCGATGTACAGTCCTGATTCTTTTGATTAATATTGCTTTCGATTTCGTGTACTCGATCTCTCTACTCTATGCTTCGATCATGCGTAAATCCACTTCCGGTTGCGTCTCCTCTACAGTTATTGTCTCTTGCATTGTCATCGTAATCAATTTTTCTAAATCCCACTAATCTCTCCTCAAATAGGCAAAACCTGGCAAATTTTCACTCTACTTAAATGATTTTATATAACAACAACAAATACAACAAGCGTTGCCATCGACTTTCACATAAAACTGCAAGCAAAACTGCAGAGCAATAGCGACAGAGAGCAAGAGAGAAGGAGACAGCGACGCTGGGGAGCTTTCTCCTTGAAAGCTAAAGGCAAATGGACGCAACGAATTGACTCCACAGCACAAACAGAGAAAACTAAAACTTGAGCGTGGGAGTTTGCTTGAAAATTAATATGCGTCAAAAGTGTTGACATTTTCGTTGGTTGAGCAGAGCGGAGCGGAGCGGGAGAGAAGCGAAAAGAAATTGCATGCGTTTGTTTTTGTGGGTGGGTGTCATCATGATTGAAGCGGCTGCCGCTGCTTTTTTTGTAGAGGAAGTGACTCGTTTTCGGAGGAGTTTCTCTTTTGGCTGTCTGTTGCAATCATTTTCATTGGCATGAAAGTTCACATTATTTAAATTAAATTGCCAGGCGGACGCTTCTTCTCTCGTTGCTGTTAAAAAAAATTTATCTTTGCATCTGGGCGACGGCGCCACAAAAACAAAAACAAAAAAAAGAAAAGCGTTTCCTTTTGCAAACGTTTTTCACTCCAACTCATTTGTTGTTGTTTAGGCAGCGAGTGAAAGGAGCATTTGTTTTTGTTGTTGTTGTTGGTGAAAACGCCATGCAAGTGAAAACTCATGCGATAATTTGTTGTAAAAAAAAATGAAAATTTTCACCATTTTTATTATTTTGCCTTGGCTCTTTTGTTGTCGACGTTCGTTTACATTTTGCGTTTTATCAAGTTTCATTTAAATGCTAATGAAAAGTTGCCGGAAATATTGTGGAAAGCGCACAAATTATATAACATTTTTGGGTGAAAAGTTTTTCTGCCTCTCTCTTTCTATCTCTCTGATTTGGCAGCTGTCTGTTTTCCCCCCTTCACTTGAGCTAAAACGATAACAAAAGACTTCCTTAACGCGTGCTCCTCAGACATTTGTCATAAATTCCTGCTTAAGACTTGGTTTTGATTCTTTCTACGGATGAGCCCACACAATGTTGGATCACCCAGGGCGAGCACATACACACACATGCATACATACGCAGCGTGTCCATTGGCAGGCCACGTCTGTGACCAAATGCATTCGTCTCAGCTGGCAATGGTCGTTTGCGTTTGCTCAGGCGCGCCGACGCACAGTGGTTCAGAACCGTTTTGCATTGGACAGAGTTTTGTAACTCTTTTTTTAACTTTATTTTTTTGATTCGGTGAATAGTGAATAGTTCTTTAAAATTAATTAAGTGGTTGCGTTGCTAAACCGAATTTACAAGTCAACATTTTGTAAACAAATTTTCCTTTCAAGTACCTGGGAGCCACAGTACAACAACATTTTAACAGCTTAAAATTGTTCACTAAAGCCGAAGTTAGGATAGGTCAAAACTTGTTCAATATTCCAAAATTATTGCATATTTCGGCTTACGAAACATTGACAAAAATAACAAGGTAGTAAAAATATCTAAGCAATATAAGCAATAACGCCCAGTGAAACATGTAACATTTGAAACTGAACCCAACATTCTATACCCGCTGTCGCCCACGGTCGTTGTTTCACCTTTTATTTCCCACACTCTACTTCAGTTTTTAAACCAATATATCGCTTTTATCACTTCTATTGCTAAATAATATTGATTTCAACCAGCTCTTTTTTATCTCTTTCACAATTTTTAGATTATTATTTCTTCTCACCTTTATCATCCATTCTTTCTCAAAGTAATGTAAAAATCTTTGAAGTAGAGCATGACTTTCCTTGCGTAGGTTCAATATTTTGGCTTTCAGGCTTATGAACATTTCTTCAATCAGCAGGGGTTGAATTAAGGGCAAACTCAAAAATGTGCGGTACCATTTGAGGCAATCTTCATTCTTCATCAACATTAATCCAAAATATGGATTTCAAATGATTTTATTTATAAGCTGTTGCGCCTAAATGTAAATGTAAATGTAAAATTGGCTGACAGCTCCTCCACGGGCCAAGCCAACTTTTCACCTAAATTTTTTGCACGAGAAAGGGACCTACAGTTAAACGCCGAATCCGAACGGCAAAGTTTGAGAATTTGCTTTTTCATGGCTAGTTACTTCACAGCTGGCGCCGATAGCTGGTGAAGGTGACCGTATGTGTAAAAGCTATTCTTCTAAAGAAAGAAAAACTTTTTTATTAGATGTTCGAGGCGGGATTGAACCGACGACCTCCCGCCCAGCAGTCCAGCACACTAACCACTGGGCCACAGGCGCCTAAATGCTTGGCAATAATGAAACCATTGCATTTGTTCAGTATGATTGGATTTGTCTGATGCTCGTTCTTCGTAATGGCTTTGCACTAATTTTTTCAGCACAAGACATAAATTGAAATGATTACCTTTTAACTAATTTTTGTTAATTCGAGCACAAAATTTTTTTAAGACATGAGGCGCAAATTTTACGAGATTTTAGAAAAACGCGCCTCTCCAAAAATGAAATAACGCCCGCGGGTGCTATTTCTCACTCATCAGTGGCGTTATTTCACTATTGAAACTGAAACAACGCCCGTGTGCGTTATAAATATTATACAAATTCGATTTTAAAGCTTACAAAATATATTTAATTGACCATTTTAGTCACATCTTTTCGTCTATGAAAAAGTTGTTGGTTTAACCGAGTCATTGTATGCATGAATATACCACACTATGGCCGTGTTCACCAGCACAAATCGATGACGAAAAAATCGATGGAACGAATGTGAAGTCCAATTATGATTGCTAATTTTTGTCATTTTGGTTAAAATCATAACGATAGGTATACTGATACCATTTTTACCTTAAAATTTCATCACAGCGTTAAGCAAAGTCCAATTAACTTTTTTTGATGGATGATGTTTGATGTATGCTGGTGAACATGCCCAATGTTTTTAAGTAGGCTGAGATGATACTAGTTTTCTCCAATAAAGTGTAAATAATGGATTTCTCGGCTTTCGGCTTTTATTATAATCCGTGTAAGGTTTGTACGCCCTCGTTCGTCTCTCAGTCTCGTCTCTCTGTCGCTTCTCTGCTGTTCTCATCTGCTCGCGTCAACCATCCAGTGTGACCATCGTCTCTGTCTTAAAATAACTTGACACTAAAATATTTATCGATAAATTTACAATTGGCGTCTTTTTTCAAAAAACTTCAAAGACTACAAACTTAAAACTGCGACAATAATTGCTCCTTAAAAAAGTTAAGGGTCATTTTAGCCTTAACAAGACATTTGCAAATATTTTTCATGGACTACAAACTGAAATTTCACTTAAGAGTGAATTACATTTTAAATTTTATTCTGATTCTTGAACAAATTAGTTTCTATTTGCATTAATATGGTGAAAAGCAGGGACTGAACCAAGGTACAAACCAAAACCTCGAAACTAAAATTTCCGAATCTTTAATACTAGGTAAATTTTGGTTTAAGCCAGCAATAAGTCAATTTAGCCAACAACCATTTAAAAATGAAATAAAGGATTTGTCCAATTCGGAGCTCGCCTTAACCACTGTGCGTCGTAGCACAGAAGCAAAACAGAAATGCATTAGGCTGGTCCTTAACTCAACTTTAGCCAGTTGGCATAACTAGCTAAACGGTTTGGTTTCACGTAATTAAAAATTAGCAGCCAATTGATTTATAAGAAATCTTAATAATATTTGATTATCTATACGTATGTTACGGTCCACCCTAATAAGCCTTTGAGCAGAGTCACTGTACTCACTTGGGAGTTCTACCGTTAGTGGCTTCTGCTTGACTCATTAATCTCTCGGCTCAATTTTAATTTAACCTTCTTCTTGTTCTCCCCCCCAATTGCCTCTCTCTTCTCCAACCTTCTGTTTGTGGCGGCGCCACACAATAAAAAAGCTGTTTCAATGCCATAACAAATATCAATTTGTTTTTGGCTTTAGCCCTTGGCTGCTGAGAGTGAGAGAGCGAGCGAGAGGAGTCAGGTGTGTGCGTGCCTCAATGCCAAATCAATGTCATTAACATTAAAGCACACTCACTAAAAGATTGAACAAAGCTGGCTTCGCACACAGAGTACTAAACACGGACGTCGACGTCGATGCCAGCGTCAGCGCCAACGTTGCTTACGGTTTGTTCACCTTGACGAAATGCGCGTCAACCTTTTACACTCGCACACGCAGGCAGGGCTCATTGAAGGTCCTTCAGCTGGATTTTGCTGATGATGGCCAGCAGCAACCCAAACACCTTGAAAAATCTACAGCCTCGGCTGTCATGGTTTTTGTTGTAGTTGCAGCCTTGCACAGATTTTCCGAGTTTTTCTTTGGTTAATTGTATAAAATTTTGTTGCTGCTGCTGCGGCTGCTGTTTCCTTTTGCATCTGCGCCCCGCAAACAAAAGCAGATTCTCCTCTCCTCTCCCATCTCCAGCTCCCTCGCCTTGCCCATTGTTTGTCAATTTTCCACTCTTGGCAACATTTTCGTTTTAGACCATTGTTTGTTGTCATCATCTGCGCAGGCTCTTTTCGACCTTTTGCCAGTTATCCTTAGACACATCCTTGTGTGTGTGGTAAATGTCAGTTTTCATTTGCTGCTCTTGCGCGACGGTTGTGTTTCTTTTTTGAGTTTAACTGTTTGGAGACTTAGCAGTGTGGAGACTTGAACTTATAACCGCTTGAAAGCTTTTTTCCCTCTCGGTCTCTCTGTTTGCGGAATAACGGTTCAAGACCACCTTTTTCCTGGTTCCGCCATTATGATCGCAGCACAATTTGGCGCATTTCGCTTTGTGTTGTCCGTGCGTTTGCGTCTCGTGTTTTAATTTTAAATATTTATTTAAGAATTTTATGAACTTTGTCACTTCCTTAAATCTGTACTCTTGTTTTGTGTGTTGTGTGAGAAACGTTCGGCAAGCTGGAGAACTCTCTGCTGTTGAAGCTGTTGAATTTACTGGCCAGTCATTCGAATTCCAATAGCAATTTCGTCAAAGTTGAATTCGAACGCAGCATTATGGATCTGCTACAAGAGCCAAGGTTCCTACTCCACCCTCCCCCCTCCGCCCACTGACTAAATGAATCCCACTCATCAATTTTTTTGCCCTGCTCTCTTTCCCTTTTGCAGATTGCCGGTAAACGAATGTCAGGCAAGCCAAACAGCTAGAGTCACCTCGAACCTGCACGCATCCAGTAGCACGATGGCGGTCAGTCGTGTACCCTCGCCGCCCTTGCCGGAAGTTAATACGCCAGTGGCTGAGAATTGGTGTTACACGCAGGTAAGCTACAGAGCCAGGATTAAATTTCCATTGACGGGATACTTTGTTAACATTTCTGCATTGCTAGGGATTTGCATCCGTTGCTCTCAGATATCACATTTGTGTAAACCCAATCCATTTTGTGTGGTGTAGAAGAAAAATGCATTTCCGTTCCTAAATACTTGTTTGAGGTTATATGCAGGTGTGTCTGGTTCCAAGATGGACGACAACGACAACGTCATGGGAATCCAATGTGAAATTCGAGAACTTATTAATGGGGTGGTCTGAGGAAAAGTAATAAGAAAAGCATTCCAAAGAGGGTTACCTTAGGTCAAGTTGGTTGAGTCAAACTCTGGCAAGACTAAGGTATATGTTGGAATCCATCCATCTAATCAAAGGGTACTCTAGGGCTGCCCCATAACACTAGGCAATCCACAAAAAGCTTAAGGATGAGATTAATAAGTGTTTTCGCACAATACTTCACATGAGTAAAGGCCAAAGTTACAGCAATTTCAAGCTTTTCCATTTTCGCTTCTTGTTTAGAGCGAGACGCACATTGTCTCAAATGAACTCGGAGAGCGGTAAAGACAGCGAACAGCTGATTCATTTCTGAGTAAACCAATGTCGACTTCGAAAACGTTCATTTACCTAGATCAAGAGTGTGTATTGGTGTGCGAAAATAAAGCACCGTGAATTGGCTTTGACCTAGGGTTGTCGATATTTCTCAAAATATCAATATCGATAATATCAAAAATCCAAATTTTCAATATCGATGATTAGCCAACTCCAAGCTAATTTTACTGAACTTCCTTTAGGGAAAATGCAACTTGATTCAGACCAAACGCGGTGTTTCGTTCTTCAAGTATTTTCGGCAACTGACTTTATTAAATGTAGATGGTTTGATCTCTGCCTAGCGAGCATGCAAGCACACAAAGCAAAGAGAGCAACTATAGATAAGCACAATAAGATAAAGAGTAATCTTAAGTATGATCAAGCTAGCTTCAATGCATAATCTATGTATGTATGTGTATTCATTGAAAGGGTTTCTCTTAATTCTATGTTTTGGTTAGGCCAAATTATAATAAGATGCATTCAATTGCTAATGATATGGGAGCTGACTAAACAATCGATATTGGATATATCACCTTCAAAAACATCGATATATCGATATTATCGTTATTTTCTGAAGCTTAAGAAAACTGAAAAGCTTTAAAGGAACGTCATCACCATAAAACTGCTAGTGACGATTTTTGGAGACCGTTATATCTTATCTTTTCAACAGTTTCCAATAATTTTCTGAAACTACGCTGTACATTTTTTCAAATTAAATAAATAGTCAGAGTTTCTATTTCTTTAAACCTTAAAAGCGTGTACTTAAAAGACATACAAATTTAGTTGGGCACATTATTTCGTATAAGAAAGGCTTCTGTTCTGTTCTGTTCTTATTTCAAAGCAGTTCAAACGTGTTTTTTTCATGTTAAGTATGTAGTGTCCCAGCCAGCATTTGAAGAAATTTTTAATCATATTCGAGTCTTTTTCGACTCCTCTTACTGATTAAAATAGTCACAAGTGCGCTCGTTTTCCGATCCGAAATGACTCTTTCGTCGGGAGAAAATGGTACCCTAGCCGCGACTTCTAAAGAAGTCATTTATGACTCGCCCTTCCGAATCATTTTCGAGTCGTATTTCCTATCAGTTTCGACTCGAGACCAAAAACAAGCATTATTCAATCACCCGCGCGATCAATTTTCGATTGCTTTACGTTTTGTTAGTCTTATTTCAATGAATCACATTTTAAGCATATGCACGATTCATTTTCAAGTCTTCTTTTAATCACCAATCTCTTTTTAATCAGCAAGGCGACTCGAAAAAGACTCCTCAAAGGGATTTTTGTAAAAACGATCTTCCAAATGCTGGCTGGGGTAGGCTTTAAAGACCTACAGATTATGCCTAAAAAAATATCACTTGATAAGTGAAGAATTTAAGAGAACCCGCCCAATGTGTTCTCCAGTCATTCTGCTTCGTACCCGATTGTCTCTTGTTACCCCTAGGGGCCGAAGACATTTCGCTATTTACATATAAACAATTTAAACGCTTGCCAAAGCTGAGGCCAAGAGAGTAAATTATCGAAATGCACTTTTAGACAGCATCCGCACTAGCTCTCCAATAAGCTATTGGGTCCATGACGATATCTTCAATATATATTCTAACACTAACACCTAATATTGCAGCGTATTTCTGCATCCATACGTGTATGATTAGTTCTTGAATGCGATTTTAAGTTGTATTACCAGATGATTTATCAGGCTAGCCATATAATTTGCGCCTATTACCATAGTCAATTTTCTGATATATCGTTTATAAAAATATCGATAATTGCCAATATCGGCATACAAAATATCATATCGGAATAACTCTTATCGTCTAACAAAAATATCGATATATCGATAAAATATTGACAACCCTACTTTAACCTGACTGCATTAAAGGCTAGTCAGTCATTACAAAATGGGTTACTCCTGCGTTACTTTGCCATCAGTATGATGGAAATACTCCCATACAATCTGCATTACTTTGCCATATGCATGGCCGCTTTGTAAACGGGCTGCCGACAACCTGCATTACTAGGTATTAAAGGATGTAAGCCAGAGCCGAACTTCCCATTACGAATGCGTACATTATTTTTAAAATTCTAATGCAGAATGTTCGCAGTCTGTTTGTTTTCGATTACTATCTCTCTAACGAAAATCAGCGATTGTAGTGCTTTACATATTCGACAGTCGTAATGCATATTTTCGACAGAACACGTTGAGCTCTTCGCCGCTGGGCGCTTCTATCAGCAATTAGTCAGCTGTTCGCTGAGCGACAGGCTGGTCACAGAGGAAGACTTTTCCCGTGCTGCGCGCGAAACCCTCAAGTACAAGATAATCTCAAAACCCAAGGAGAAGGTTAACTACGAAACGGTGTCCAAGCACTGCAACGTAAAGTGCAGTATCCAGCCTTTTCGGCATGGCTGGACTTAGATGTGACTGCGCTACCAGCGCAAGTTGAAACGCAATGGTCCAGACATAGTTGTGCTTCAAATTCTTCAGCAATTTCGATCTTACCATCAAAGCGAAGCAAAGACTTTAACTGGTACAGACCATCCGTGAAGATCCACCCCAAAAAAAAAAATTAAACATTTTTCCCAAAATTTTTTTTTTTTTTTTTTTTTTTTTTTTTTTTTTTTTTTTTTTTTTCCAGGTCAAAGTGGTTAAATTTAGCTATATGTGGACCATCAATAACTTTAGTTTTTGTCGTGAAGAGATGGGTGAAGTACTCAAATCGTCCACATTCTCTGCCGGTGCTAATGACAAACTGAAATGGTAAGACGAAATCAATTGATTGCCCTTCACTCAACAGATCACCTAAATTTCTCCATGTCTTTTCAGGTGTTTACGGGTGAATCCCAAAGGCTTAGATGAGGAAAGCAAGGATTACTTATCATTATATTTACTATTAGTTTCATGTAATAAATCAGAAGTCAGAGCCAAGTTCAAATTTTCCATATTAAATGCGAAGCGTGAGGAAACCAAAGCCATGGAATCCCAACGAGCTTACCGCTTTGTGCAGGGCAAAGATTGGGGCTTCAAGAAATTCATACGCCGCGACTTTCTATTGGACGAGGCCAATGGTCTCCTGCCCGAGGATAAGCTGACCATATTCTGTGAGGTCAGCGTGGTGGCGGACAGTGTGAACATCTCCGGACAATCCAATATTGTGCAGTTCAAAGTACCCGAGTGTAAGCTATCGGAAGATCTCGGCAATCTGTTTGACAACGAGAAGTTCAGTGATGTAACGCTCTCGGTCGGAGGCCGTGAGTTTCAGGCGCACAAGGCCATACTGGCAGGTTAGTAGAGAGAGACGACGCGACACCACAGAATGTTATAATTCATTATCTTTCAATTGCAGCGCGTAGCGATGTCTTTGCGGCCATGTTTGAGCATGAGATGGAGGAGCGTAAGCTGAATCGTGTAGCCATAACCGATGTGGATCATGAGGTTCTTAAAGAAATGCTGCGATTTATATATACGGGCAAGGCGCCCAACCTAGAAAAAATGGCTGATGATCTCCTAGCGGCTGCTGATAAGTATGCACTCGAAAAGCTGAAAGTGATGTGCGAGGAGGCGCTGTGCGTCAATCTCTCTGTAGAAACAGCAGCCGAAACTTTAATATTAGCTGATCTCCACAGTGCGGATCAATTGAAAGCACAAACGATAGATTTCATTAATACGTAAGTGTGAAAGCAAATGGAATTTTGAGTTAAGGAATTGGGAAGCGCAACCCGAAACATCAAAGGGATTTGGTTTGGTTCGGTGTGACTTGATTTGGGCGACTATGAAATTTGTGCACTCAAAGAGGTCTGCAAGAGTGCGTTTAAAGATTCAGCAACAACAAACCTTTCTGAATGATACTGACACATTTAGACAGATTGAATGTGAAACTATAGAATCTATAATATAAATGCTCAAACTGACTGAATGAATGTGCAAAGCGATTTGATTGAATGAGTAGAAAGCAAAACACTCAGTGGACTTAGTTATGAAAGGCAATTTTAGACAATGTGTTTTGCAAATAAGCCAATAAGCTAAGGAAAGAGCTCAAAGACTTAGAACCGTACAAGAATCCGTGAATAAACATCAAAAACACAAGCAAAGGTTCAGTTGCAGTCCGCTTGGTTGTAGAATTTAGAAGATATTTGAAACCATTTCACCGTGACTGAAGAATCCTTATACTGCGGAATAAGACCAAAGAGAATAAAAAATAGCTCTATAATCGAGTGTCTATCCGCGCGCCAGTTCTAAATTTTCTAGAGGGCGCGTTTTTGTAAATATTCTTAGAGCATTTTCTAAACAAAACAGTTAAAGCTGTTGAAACTTTCTCCCATGACTGCTCACCTCAAAGTTTCAATGCTACTGACAAAAATTATTAGATTTGAGCGAATTCAAACCGCCTGCTTAAAGCCAACTATAGAGTTTGACTTCCATAAGATCTAGTTGCCGGTCTTATTCATGACACTTTACAAATGAAGTAGTCCATGTTTAGCTCGAAGTAAAAAATCTCTAGAGATTTCCAGGACACCCCTGAAATTGAACAAACTTTATGGACAATGAAGTGAAAAGTCATGACATATCAAATGCATATACGTTTTTTAGGGAGGGTTCTCCATACTAAACACACTTCTTTTTAAGACTACAAATAAACACACATCCCTGAAAATCAGGGGCCGGCAAAACACACATGCTCATTTTTGCGTTGCGTGTGTGTGTTTAGCAACGCGAGAGCGCGCTCACTCAGCACATCTTTGTTATTGCAAAAGAGAGCAGAATAAGCTCGTATACTGTCGGTGTGTCGACGTTGCTGCCGCAGAGAGGTCTTGTATTCACAGTAGATAAGGAAACCCCATAATACCATGGATGACCAATGATGAAGAACATATTACAGTCACTGACCAATCAATAAATCATGAAATAATACCAAAACCACAAAAAAAAAAAAGACCACAATTTTCTTTTGTAAAGTAGCTCCAGAGCCTGCAAGACTCAGTATATAAGCTCAATTTCAGATTATTGAAACGATAAGAACCGTTTTTAAAATAATTTTTTACTTCGTCACTGTTAAACTTCTTTCTTTTGTAACGTAGCTCCAGTGTTCTGCACTTTAGTACTCTGTTTTATGCGAATTCTGGTTTCAATCAGCATTATTTTCCAAAGTTTTAAGCCATCAGTTTTATTCAGCCATTTTACGAACTTTCGTCACGGTAAATCGCAGAAGTATTTTTGTGTTCCAAATTTTCAAAACTAAATTGGCCGATATAAAACCGGCGACGTATGAGTCCGTGAATTAAAAAGTAAATGGGAAATTTCGCTGGAGATAAGAGCGTGCTTAAACCAATTTTTGTAATGTTCTGTGACTATTTTAGATTGTTTTTGTCGACTCTCTTATACAATTTCTGAACTAAATTCTTGTCTTAAACCATTTTTTCTAAACACTTTCAATCAGCAAATTACCTTTTGACAACAACAACCGGTTCTTCAACAAAGTAGATGCACAACGAATTGGGAATGAAACAGAATCCATAACAAAAAGTTGCGATTTGGGAGCACTTATAATTGAATTCGTACGAATTTGTTGAAATCGCAAAAAGTAAGTGAAAGCCGGAGCACAGCTGATTGTCACTGAATTAGGTTTCCTTTCATGTACTGAATTAAGTCGACTCTCACTCTATTCTAAATTCAATTGAATTTAATTTGGGCCCTCTTCGATTGAATGTTGTAAATTTGACACTCTATCAGCATTCACATTCACTCAAATTCATGGGATCATTGAATTCATTTTTAGCATGAAGCCTTCATGAGTTGTTTTGAGTGCAATCATTTAGCTTTCTATTAGGAACAGAACTATAAATTATAGTGTACTCTTTTTGGGTTACAGTCAGGCAGGTCAAAAACACTTGCCAACCATCCGTTCTCCTACGGATCAATGTGTTTTCAATGCGTAGAACCGACTCTGATTAATTTTGAAATGGAAAATCTTTAACTTAGTCAGCAGAACGGTACAGTGCTATGGAGGTCAAGTCTGTGGTGGAGAAATAAAGGAAGAGGATACTCAAGCTACCGGAAAGCACACCGAACTGCATATTGGGAATTGACGCAGGACTAGAAGATGGACACATCTATAGTCTAACACTTCATCTCAAATACCTGTCAAGAATATTATTTGAGTATGAAGATTCTAGACTCCCTCATATCCTCGCTGAGAAAATAATGCGAAATTATTGGGGGTGGTTTTGCGAGGCTTAGAGAAATGTTCGCGTATCATGGCATATCAATCGGAGACAACCACTCGCAACCAGATTGGATTGAGCACAATGTTCGGTTCCTAAACGTTCTAAAAGCAGACAACCGCATGCAACACATGAACAAGGCTTCAGTAAGTGCATCAAGAGTATATATGCAATTGGACTCACATACTGCATCGAGTTTTTCAAACAAAGCGAGATAACTTGGATAATGAAGGCCAATGGAGATCTTTTATGGTTAAACAGCCTTCCCAAGAAGAATTGTAAATGGAGGTATTTGCTCACTGGGCAATATGAATGAGTAGGAGGACATGCATCATTTTGTAGGACTATGTTCAATACTGCTGAAATTTCGTTGGCGATATTGCAAAACTTGCACGTTTACCGTAGAAGAGGTGCTTCTTATGGTCTGAACGGGGGGATGGGATAGAATAGTTCGGCGAAAAACTGTTCAAGAAGCGCAGATTAAGCTCTGAGCCTTGTTCTATCTATGTATAAACTACGCTTATGCTAAGCTCACTTTGCAAAATCATTTCATGAAATGTGTCGGAAAGTGCAT
Source organism: Lordiphosa stackelbergi (assembly GCA_018904235.1). Classification (NCBI taxonomy): domain Eukaryota; kingdom Metazoa; phylum Arthropoda; class Insecta; order Diptera; family Drosophilidae; genus Lordiphosa; species Lordiphosa stackelbergi. The sequence goes on from JAEIFU010000349.1 coordinate 80,714, forward strand.
TCATAAAAATCATTTCATGAATTTGACATTCACAAGAAAGTTGAATTTATGAAATACTAAGGCGCAGCTAACTTAACGTTGCGTTGGTGTTGCCAGATTTGTTTTTTCTCATATGTGCACCGGTCATTTTGTGAATTTACAAAAGCTGCAGAAACAGGAACACATTTGATTTTAAAAATTGAAGATATAGTGAATTTCATAACATAAATAATGTAATAGTAAAGAAGCTTACACTTTTAACAGGAAACAAAAGGAACAATAGTGTATTCTTTGGAATTATTTGAAAGTAGCCGCCAAGAAACGATGATATATTGACAGGACGTGCCGAGAGTAAAACGCTGTAGATAGTAGTAGACAAATAGATATAACCCATTGGAGACTTTGTAAATAGAAAACCGTGTAAAAAGTGTGTAAATAAAAACTCAAAAAACTGGAAAAAACAATCGTTCACCATACGAAAGACTGAACCAAATCAATTCCAAATTTCCAAGCGGTTTGCATCCCTGCTTCTTCCCTCCCTCTCTCTTAATCCCCATCAACTAATATCCACTTTTTTTCTTACTCAATCAACAGTCATGCCACCGATGTGATGGAAACCTCTGGATGGCAAAATATGATCACAACACATTCACATTTGATAGCGGAGGCATTTCGTGCGCTCGCAACACAACAAATCCCACCAATTGGACCACCAAGGAAACGCGTGAAAATGAGCTGAAACAACAATTCAAGAACAACCCGTACAGCGGCAGCAGCAACAGCAGCAGCAGCAGCAGCCGCCGCCGCTGCCACCGCCGCCAGAGCAGCAATAGCAAAACCCCACAATACCAGAACCATTGGCCATGCCGCCGCCCTCAATTGCAATAGAACTTTCCATAGGAGCAAACACGTGAAATATTTAATGAACCGTGTGGGAGCTAATCCTTCGGAGGAAGCATCCTGCAGCAACAACAACACAGCCACAACAACTAATTGTTTTATTTTGTTGATTTATGCCTGTGTTTAATATGTTTACGAGTAATAATTAATTAATTAAAGCTACACCTAAGTCCACACTTGAAAGAATCAATTCAAAAAGTAAAAAAAAAAACACAAGTAATAATAATGATAATGAATACAAGAAAGGAATAAAAGAGAAAGCATAACAACTATTACGATTATGATTATGATTATGATTACAAAGCGTACACTTTGATTGTGATGTAAATTCCGATGAGTATGACTAATGAGTAATGCATAATGATACGGATATGATAATGAAGTTGACTTATATATATATATATATAAAATGTGTATATGTTAAACTCTGCAAAACGTTTGAGAGCATTCATTCATTTCTTTGTGTGCACCCCCCCACCCCCCACCCACCAGCAACCCAAAGCCGAGGAGTGTGTAGGAACCAAACTGTAAAAAACAAAAACAAAAATCAAATCATTTAACATTAGAGGAGCTCCCATTGCCGGCCACGCCCAAGCTCTCACTTGCTACCACCGCACATACACACTCCTCCCTGCTCATCTCTCGCCCCTGCGCGCAGCCACCACAATAGGATATGAAACAAAAAACATTGTGTACCTTCTACTTCAAGCGTCTATCAACTACAGCTATTCTCCTTTTATGTTTTTTTGTTTTTAAGTATTTAAAATGCAAAACTTTTCTTCTTTTCGTTTAAGCGCAAATGTAATTAATTTGTTGTACAAAATCTAAAACAAACAAAAACAAAAACACACAACACATTGTCGAAATAAAAGCAAAACGTAGCAATTTGTGTATAGTACGAAATATTTGCATATTCTTTTGGCGATTATTGAGAAATGATGTCTTCAATTTTGGTTAAAACATTAAAAAGCCCATTACTCGGAGGTTATATACGTCCAGATTTAGTTTGTGAAGAGAAATTTGTGATGGGGGAGGAACACGGAAATATGGCGATAGATTGGCTTCGCTTGGTTTGTAAATTGCTTCAGAACTACGAGAGACTGAATTTTTTAAGAGAAAAACTGACATAAGCTGTAGAAAAGAACGATCGCAGCTTTTTTCCATGTGGAGTAAGTGATGCTTGATGTACAACACCTACTGTAAAAGCTAATTTTTCAGTTTCTTATTTTGTCTATGCCAGGGGCAGGCAAAACACACATTCTCACTTTGGCGTTGCGTATGTGTTTAGCCACGCGAGAGCGCGTTTTGTTGTTGCAAAAGAGAGCAGTATAAGCTCGTATACTGTCGGTGTGTCGACGTTGCTGCCGCAGAGCGGTGTTATAAACACATTTAAAAGGAACGTGCCGGACTCTGGTCTATGCACTTACACCAGAGGTGGGCAATGAAGCTTAAATCGTAGCCAAATGAAGGGAATGAGTTCGTGGCAGAACGGTATAAGTCCGATGGTCCGACTAGTTCGCAGCTGATCGGTAAGAATTCAACCATTTGCTGCCAACCGGTTTAGACCTCTTGAATTCCGTCACTTTTTTTCATTGCGAACCAAATGTGACCAAAATTATTGAACCTCATCCTGTTCCGAAGCCAAGCTATCAGTACGGTTCAACAAAATTTTTACCTCCGCAAATCTGAACTACAGTCAAGCAATTTTTGTTTGATATTATTCTTCCATTGGACCAAACCAACTTTTTTTAAAGTAAATTGGACCGCTGATTACAAAAATCGCAAAAAAAAAAAAATGAATTCTTGATCTAGTAACCACAGATTTCCTTTACACCTTCCATTTTAATTTGTTAGAGTAAAATGACCAATTCAAACTTTAAACGAAATCCGAAGTGGAATTGAGAACAGATCTGATTATCTATAATCATTTTTTATTTTAGTAAAGAACATGGTATAATTAACAAGGTAGAGTCGTCAGGAATTCACCATGCGAGAGAGGTACCAGTTGATAGGAACATGTGAGAGCACGTTGACATCCCCTTTGCGACTGAGTGTTTTTCACCATTCAACTGGTACCCCAAAAAGAGGCAGCCTACTTTAATGACTTCACCTGGTATAATTCCACCATGGTAGAGATCACTTGGTTTCTGTAAATGTTGAGGTAATTTTGAAACTTGTCAGTCTGTCCTTTTTCACCAAAAAAAAAAATCATGAGAAATCCACCTTATATCCGTTGTTTAAGTAAATTAAATAGTTTTTACTGTCCAATCAAAAAAAACATTACAATTTTGTGTAATTATGCATCTACAAGTAATTTAATTATGATAAATTTTTAAATTAAGCAAAACAAAAATTTGTTTTCCTACGTTTGAGCCTCTAGCTATAAAAGCACACGCCCTAGCTAATTTTTGTCTGAAAACAAAACTTTTGGCCAAGTTATTTTTTTAAATCGGTTGAAAACAGAGATCAAAACCGTAACCGAAACCGTAACCCTTAACCCCTAAAAACACTTTAAAATTTGTAACCGAAACCGTAACCGAAAAAAAGTTATTTCTTATAACCGTATATCCTTTATTACCATAACCTGTTATCAGTACCGAAACAGAAACAAATATACGGGTTTATTTCGGTTTTCCTCCACTAAAACTTTCGATAAACGTTAATCAGTGCCGGGCAAATGTAGAGGACAGAAAAATGTGCTTGTGTGTATTGAGCAAGAGAGCTCTCTCCAGACTACAGCCGTTTTACAAGCAATTCAGTGTAACTTCGGCCCCTGGTAGCTATGGCTGACTCTCTCTGACACTCAGTGCATGCTCTGACCTAAATTTATTTGATGTATTCACAGTGAATATTTTACATTTTTATCGCTTGTTGCTGAACATATTCGACAGGATTTTCGACCGGTGAGTGTATTCGGACCACTGTGTTGAGGAACCACAACACTGCTGCCAAAATTTGTTACTCTGTCGAAGAACGATTCAAAAGCCAAACGAGTCGTAAGCAGTGCGAGAATGTGTGGATTATTCCAGCGATTTTCGAAAGCGTTTTCAAAAATAGCTGCAAAGCAAACACAGTTGAAAGGACTGGCCGTTTGGCGCTCTTCATCGCTTATTTGGGAAGACATCTTCTGTTTGATCAAATGGTGCCAACAAATGAAAGGCCAATAGTAGCCAATCGTTGAGCGCCGTCTAATGTTGTGATGAAATAATCGGCTATCATTGTTCTGCCGCTGTTAGTGGAACAATTTGCAACATACATCAATACATTTTTACCTTGTTTCACCTCTCGCTCGTCTCCTCCATCTTTTCCATTACATAATTGTCCTTGCAATGGAAATTTCGTCTTCGAATCGCATGTCCACCATACTTTAATACCATACCATGCTGGTTTCGATGGAATATATTGTGTAAATTTAGTTCGGTTAGCTCGATATGGATACAACTGCTCATCGACGGTTACATTTTCATACGGTTCATCTCATTCAAAAAGTTCCATATATCACGACGACTGGGTGGTGCTTTGTCTGTTTGTTAACGAAATGCACGCGCACGACTATCATCAAAACGAATACTTAGCTGCACGGAATATTGGCAGTGCATCAGATCGCCACAATAGCCTTGAAATCGAAAAATGCCTGGCCTGGCCCATGTGCGCGTCGAAGGGTGAAACTGGCTGTGGTTGAACACACAACACTGATCGGTCTGAAAGTAACCACATACTAGGCCCAATTCAGTCAATCGGTCATAAGATGAAAGTTTCCCAAAGACCAAACTGTAAAAATGTTAGTTGAAAAGGTTGCAGACTCAAGAGAGCGACAGAATTTAGCATAAACAGAGAGCGAGTCAGTGTGAGAGAGCGCATATAGTTAGTTGAATACATTCATATTGTTAGCCTGTAAGCATACACACAAAGAAAACCTTTTGAATGCATGAATTTTGCCAAAAGGTCGAGAAAACCCCTGTGAGGAAAAAAAATACAAAAATGTGTTTCTCTCCTCTCACAATCAAATAGAGGCAGAGAGCGTAGTTAAAGGTTGTTTTGGTACTTCTTTTCACTGTGGTCGCTCCAAAGCGGTCGTTTTGTGACACAGGCAAACAGGAGACCGATTTTTGTGAACTCTGCGCAAGAGACATGATATTCTAGTAGATCTTTTGCTTTGCTTTTTGTTATGTTTAAAATTTGAATAGCTTATCAAACTCATGTCCCATGTGTCGAACAGTGTGAAGGCAGCCTAATGATTTCAATCATATTTCACAAAACAAAGTAGACTCAAATAAAGTGTTTTGTCTTTTTTCTCTTCAAGTTCCATCAGAAGTGTGTTACAAAATAATGAAGTGAAAATTGTTAAGAGTTTGAAAGAAGGAAATTTCATAAAGTTTGCTTCATTGTGTAAAGCCCCGACTTCGAGATATTCTTTATAAGTGATAGTTGTGGGTTACAATTGAAATTTTGCCCACAAAGTTATCGGAATGTTTCAAAATGAAGCCTAAACGTTTAGCTAGGGGGGGCCACCTATCTGTCTGTTCCTTTGCCATTATTGTAAGTGAATGTTCGAACGTATTGATGTAAACGGTGATAAAAAGTGTACGCCACTAACTATAAATATGACAATTTAAAATAAGATAACAAATTGTAAGAGTTTAAGATAATGATAATCATGATTCTTGATGTGTTTTCAGTGTATGTAAATAATAGTTTATGGAATTTCAATTTTGTTTGGAGAATGCACAACATTTAGTTACAATGCTTAAAATATGTATGCGCGGGTGTGTGTGAGCCTAAGATTCAGTTAGGAATTAAGACATTTTTATGCATGCCAACAATCTAAATGTGTAGAAAGCGACCAGCTGAAGATTAAAAGTGAAGCACACGACAAACATTTTTAAAAATGACAAAACCAAAATCAATTGTAATTGTATTTAACAGTATAGAAAATAAATTAATATGTTCTAAATGCGCCAGCTACTTCTTCTCCTGCTCGTCGAGGAACTGCTGCAGCAGGCCAGCATCAATGGGTATGGTTAACTGCTCCGAACCGTCCACACTACGTTTGGACTTGACCAGTTTGTGATCCAGAAATTCGGTGAGTTGGGCCCGCAAGGCCAGATCCGAACTGACCAAGAACGCCTCACGGCAGCTAGAGTAGAGATCCTTAAAGGCCATGCCCTGATAGTTGGCCAATCCCTTGTTCTTCAGTTGAAATTTAACAATGAGCAAGTAAATGCCACGTGAGTTGGTGGTAAGTGATGAGAAGACGCTGCGCATGGAGGAGAGAGCCAATTCGCCAGAGTTCTGCACCAGCAGCGAGTTTTCAAAGGCCGTCTCATCGGTGTAGGACAGCATGGTGGTGCAATCCCACCAAGAAAAGTTGTAGTTGCTCAGCTTGTTCTGGTCCCACACTGAGAGTGAAAGGAATTAGTGCGAGATTCGCTTGGATGTCAACAAAAACTACTCACGCAAGGGCGTATTGATGTGATCAATGGAGGCCAACAGATGTATGTTGGGAACGCGGGCCAATCTGGACAGTATGGCCTGAGCCTTGACATTCCTCAGCATGGCCCCATCCAAGTTGTGCACAATCAAATACAAGTGCGTGTCTGGTATCAAAGCAAACTCCTCTTCAATCATGTCTACTGCCTCATGAGGATTGGCTGGACTAATGCCCGCATCCAGTATTTCTCCCGTAATGCTGTCCAGCATGTCCTTAAGCGTTAGACTGGGAAAGAAACCATTGACAACCAAAACAGTTTGCTGGGCCAACACCTCGCGGTGAAATGACTGCAGCAGCTGCCTCTTTGAGCCCAGGCCATAGAGCAGTATATTGAAACCTTCGTTTAGAATGCACATCCATTTGGGGAAATATGAGCGATACTCTTCCAGCATGGCATTGATGGCCCCCTCGTGTTCCGTGGACATTCTCATCTCAGAGAGTAGACTGAACAAACGATCAGCGGCCAGGCGCGGATTCTTCAGACGATCCAGTGTGTGATCTGAGGTAAGGATTTTTGTGCTGGCATGGGAATGAAAGTAGCCATCACTTTCGGGTACATATTCATTCGATTTCTTCACACGGGCCGACTGACGCAGACGTGCTGCTGATGGGGTCTTGGGTAGCACGGGGACAACAATGGCTCGACGTGTTTTGCAGGGTGTCTTGGGCTCATCATCGTCGGCGGCATCATCGCTTTCGCTGCCGCCCTTGCTGCTTCGACTGCTGCTGCTGCTGCTGGAGGACTCGTCTCCACTGGGCTGAAAATCGCTCTCATCGGCCGAAAAGTCGGAATTGGATTCATCAATTCTTTTGGCTATCTCTGTGGGGGGGAGAATAGTGAAGTTCCGGTGATTTGTATACTAAAAATTAATTACAACTTACGATGTTTGACTCGAGAGCGCACATGTGAGGGCGTCTTTGGTTGATCGGCAGATTTGTTTCGCTTGGCATCGGGAGTTTTGATGCCCAAGCGTGGAGTCTTTGGTGTTTTGGGAGTCTTAGGTGTGCGTAGAGCAGCCAAAGCCATGGCATCCCGCTTCTTGGGCGTGTTGAAGCCAAACATGCTAGTGCCAGCCACATCATAGTCGGCCTGAATGAGCTGTAAGTCTTTGGAACTTGGCTTGGCAGCACCAACCTCCCCCTCTTCCTCCTCCTCATCCGTGCACTCCACATAGTCGACCACAATGTGTTGCTTCCTTTGATCTTGATCTTTGTAGGCTTGATATTTCTTGGTGGGACTTGGTCGGCGGGTGGAGCGACGCCTGGCAGGCTCTACTAAAGCAGTATTCAGGTCTGCAGCGCTCGACTCATCCGAATTTGTTAGATTTTCAATGGACTTGAGATTGCTACCCTTGCGTTTGGTTGTGATTTTTTGTTTTTTTGGTGTCTTGGCGGGAGTGGAACTCATTTTTGACCAGTTAAACAATTAGAAATAGCGACGACAGCGTGACTTTGCTGGACGCTAGAGCTGGCAATTTCATATATCGGCGCAATAGTATGCCCGTACTACGACGCGTTAACGCGTTTCATTAGTACAAGTGTTGTTAAACGCGAAATGTTATACTTCTTCCTCTTTCGTTTGATCATTCTGTTAGACGCAGTTCGCTTAAAGTTTATTTAATTGTTTAAATCTTTTGTAGACGCTTAAGTTTAACATTAGCGTTTGCTAAAATGTACGTAAATGTAAAATGTAATCTTAAATATATCAAATGTTGCCTAAAAAGCCCCGCAAGTGATGAAATAGTTTTGGCTGCTGAAGAACCGTTAGGTCCGCCATTTTAATTTTTTTTTTGCATTTGCAGCGCGTGGTGCTTTCGACAAGAGTTTCTGGAAAATTCGATCAAAAATTAAAAAACTTCAAATTTAAACCATGCCTGAAGCTGGAAAATGTTTGTGTGTGATTTGTGGCAATGCGGCCGGATTGATGTGCCAACGTTGCGGTGAGCCATATTGCAATGATGAGTGCCAGCGCCAGGATTGGCAGCGTCATAAGTACTTCTGCATCATTATGCCGTAAGTGACTGGCAGTACACATACATGTGTGTATAAAGCAATACATTTATTCCTATATTCCAGGCCTTTGGTAGCGCACAAAGTACTGACGTCTGACCAGGCTTTGAGGCCCCTCCGGGCCCCCGCCCCAGCACACAATGTGGAGACCAAAATGGAGCAAATGTCCCTGGCGGATAATAGTTCGACTATCCGAGTGGTAGCACCGCTATCTTCAAAGTGGCGTGATTATCTACAACCCCCTGAGGGAGGAGACTTCTTCGAGTGCCGCGTTACTTTCTTGGAGGACAATGGCGTCATCTGGGTGGTGAGTGTGGCCAGTACGGAGAGTCTGGAACTGTTTACGGAGAAGATGATGAAAGCCATGCTAAATCGTAAGCCTTTCGGAGCAGTCGAAGATATCCCTGTAGACTCATTGGTGGGCGTCAACGTGGAAGAGAAAATCTATCGCGCTCATGTACTCGATTTGAATAGTAATTTGCAGCAGGCACAAGTACGTCTGATTGACTATGGCGCTGTGGTCACTATTCCCTTGAACCAACTCTACCTACCCGTGCCTCGCATGGCCGAGATCAATGCCTATGCTTTTCGCGTCAAACTGCCCACAAATACGGGCGTCCAAATTAATAAGATTTTGTCCCTGCGCCTGCTGGGCACCAAGACACAGGATGGCGTTTACCAGGTCCAACTCAAGCCCAAGATGATCATCCCGCTAAGCTTGCCCGTAGAGATGCTGCAAATGAATCCGGAGGTCAAGCTGATCAAGATCTTTCAGCGTGATCAGCTGAGCAACGAGCCGCACGTCGGTCTGCTCCAGTTAAAAGTATTAAATAATTTGAATGAGGATTTGAACAAGAGTCTGACTGACAAGCCTGGACAACTTGTCACCGGGCCCTTTCCGGATGGAGCCTGCACCTTCTTTGTGGCTGCACGCACCAAGTTGGGATATCGTCGAGCATTCCTCCTGGATTTCATTGAGAAACCCACGGCCACTTACCTGGTCTATGAAATGGACGAGGGTCGTGTGTCCGTTGTTCGTGAATTGCGTCGCATACCCAGCGAGCTTCAGGGTCATCCACTGCGTGTGTGTGCCACTACCTTAAGTGAGAAGCTGGACTGCTCTGGTCGCGATCTGACCATTAAGTTCAAACCTGAAAGCTTGCAGATCAAAGAGAAGGACAAACTGCGCAAGGCTAGCGCAACTTTGTTGTCCAATGGCGAAGTCATGTGCGAGGCGCGTGTCAGCACTTTCCTCGGTCAGCTGTCCGATTTGGGTTTGCAGTATTGGCGTAATCCCATCCAGAATGGCGACCCAGTGTACATCACTTGTGTCCACGGCTATGGTGAAGTGTCCATCTCTTCAGTGGACACCAAACATTACGCTGAGAATTTCAAGCACTTGGATAACAAGTGCAAACCATTTGCCGACACCACCCAGATACCAGTTGGTTGCTTAGTTCTGGTGGTGTGCCCCACCCTGGGTCGATTCCGTGGCGAGATCACCGGCGCCAAGCATGGTCAGTACTTGGTTCTTAACATTGATACGGGCTCTGAACACCAGGTGGCAACGGAGCTGCTGCGCATGTCGTGCCGCTTCATTGAAAATTTGCCCGTGAGTCTCGCACGCATTAAACTGAAGACCATCGGTGACATTCCCTCGGTGGCGGCTGCTCCTGCCGAAAATAATGCAGCCATCCATCAGCTTAAAGAACTATCCGCTAAGGAAGAGGAGTTCAACATTGATTTTGTAGATTCCAGCTGCAACACTGCTGATCTGCTGTCGAGCAGCGATCATCAATCTCTGGTGCTGCAGCTTTTGCCGCTAACCTTTAAGTCCGTTCCCGGAAAGGAGAAAGGCAAAGAGCCGCCTACAAAGTCCACACCCATTCGCCAGGCAGAAGAGCCCTCCCCAGACCCCGTTGTCGACGAGGAGCAGCCCATTGAGCGCTTTTATTTCGACGATTTGAAAGATAATACGATTCCCATTTGCGACAAGATCGAGACAATTGTAATAAGTGTAGATGGATTGCGCGATACAGGGTATATCACAGCCTGCCACTTTGCGAACGAAAAGGTAGCCGTGGCTTTGCAGAGTGTGATCGACAAGGTGACGCATTACGGCACGTGTGACCATAACACTGTGCCTGGATATATGCCAGAGTGAGTATAAGTGAGAATCAATTAAATATTTAATTAACCATGCTTCCCCCCGCCAGAGTTGGCGAAGTTTGTGTGGCCTTGTTTGCGGACGATCAAAACTGGTATCGTGGCGTCTGTAATCAGATTATTGGCCAAAAGGCCAAAATTCATTATTTCGACTATGGCAACTCGGACATGGTTGACATCAAGAACCTCAAGCCAATAGTAAAAGAACTGGTGCAAGGTGTATTTGCCACCAGATGCTATATAGCTGGTAAGTTCTTTTGCTGTGATACACTGAACAACTGTTATCTAATTGCCTTTTCCTCTGTGTGCAGGCTTTGATAAATCGAAGAACTTCAGCAAACTGGAAGAGTATTTGATGCGCAAAGGCAAAATCATTTGTTGTGTACAGGAAAACCCAGAGCCAAATACACGTAAAATTATCATTCCCAATTTGGACCAAATCATATCCTAAACTTTTTGACAATATCAACGAATTGAATGACATTATCTTACATAATCTTTTGCGTTTGTTAATTATCCCTTAAAAGTTACACAAGAATATGTGTATTTCGTTTATTATTTTCGTACTTTCAATAAAATTACTTTGTATGTATTAGGGGTGCACTTTGATTTCTTGTCCTTTATAATCTCAGCCAGCCATATAAGTACCTGGCAATTCGGGAATAAAACCAATACATATCTTAACAAACGCAGATAAGTGTTCTTGAAAGAGATAGTTCGACAATGTCTAAAATGCTAGTACGGCGCAAAAACGTTTTTGAAATCTTAATTTTTGTTTGTAAGTTTGAATTTTTTTTCTTTACCTTTTAAATATCGCTAACGATATTTACGCGAAGCATCAACGTGCAAAACTATCGAGAAAACACTAGCAAACGATCCGCAAATTAATCACCAGTCGCTCAGTATGGGGCAGAGAAAGTTTAGTTCGCAATGCCCGCAAAAAATCGTTTGCGATCCTTTTTCGATAGTTTTTGCGAGCATTTTTTGATACCTTTTGCGATTCACTTGACCAATCGATTGCGAGCCTTTTTCGATACAACAGCATCGGTTGTTCGTTTTTCGTCAATATTATTTTTCTCCCTATTCACATATCATATTCAAGCTCAAATGCGATAATTTGACGATACTTTCGCCTGTCTTATCAGTTTTTAGCTCGAATGCGATAGTTTTACGATACTCTCACTTGACGTTTGCTTCGTGGTGCAGTGGGTAGAACGGTCTAAACCGTTGAACTGATCTTCACCACAGTCTGTTCATGGCGATCGGAAAAGAGTCATAGGCTCTCATATCTAAAGTCTGTGAATGGTCCAAACAACCGCGAAATTATTAAAGCGCTTTCACGCACTAAAGGGTGAAAGGATTCGGATGAAACATGGCACACAGATAGTTGATAACGTGGAGTTAAACATAGGCTATATAGCGTTTATTTAAATCCAAATGTTTAGTTATTCCGGCTCAAGGTCATTATGATCAGATCAGTTTATTTAAATGGTCAAAAAACCGCGAAATTTGTTAAATTATAAGTCTATTAAAGCGATTAATGTTTATTAGATGTCAATGCGGTAGTTTTTATACCCTGTACGCATTGAAAATGGGTAAAAGGGGATCATGAAGTTGTGCAAATGTATGTAACAGGGAGAAGGAAACATTTCCGACCCTATAAAGTATATATGTATATTCTTGATCAGCATCAACAGCCGAGTCGATTTAGCCATGTCGGTTCGTCCGTCTGTCCGTCCGTCTGACTGTATAGAGCTACAAATTTTTGCATGAACATAGGTATATACCGTACGCAGATCCAGTTTGATTCGGATTTGCAAAATATTCCCCCTCCCTCCTTAAACCGCAAAAAATGGTCAGAGCCACAATTTTAAAGTTGCACTATCGTCGCTTAATACATATTATCTTAGGCCTTAAATCTATCTATTCTGAATAGCACAATGAGATCGGAGGAAAAACACTAAAGTTATTCACGAAAATTTTCATTTAAGTATTTGAGAAAGCGCGAGAGATTGGTAAATAAGAGGTGTAGATTGAAGAGACCAAAATATACTTTGAAACTTGCAAACTACCTCCCAAAAAATCGCGAAATTTTAAAAATTCTCATTTGAGTTTAGATTATCATAAAGACGGTTAAATAGGAGTAGTAGATTAAATATTCAAAAAAATCTCGAAATTTGAAAAAAAAAATTTTGAGGACGAAAATCTTGTTAATTTTATCTGTTTAATGTTGTTTGTTAGCCCCCTGAAGACGGACTCCGATGTGGGCCCGAAATATATTGGGAAAACAGAATTAAAAAAACTATCGTCTTTTCATTCCTTGGGACGGATGACCTTGAGCCAGCACAACCAAACATTTTAAATTTAAAGGACCTAAATATTATAAAGATTGGATAGATCTTTCCTTTCATTTGAGTATTTTCGAAAGCGCAGGCGTCGACAAATGAAAGTTATACAGGCCTATTCCTGTTCTCGATTTCGATCGAATCATGCGCAATCGGAATTGTTAAATGTTCTCGCTTCCAAAAACCTCTTTGACTTATATCTTCAAGGTCCCAATAACCTTCAATAGATCCTCTGGATGGCAAAAAGATTCGACCGATTTCTTGAAGCGATTCTTAAAAATCACAACTCTAACCAATTCCGAATAATCGGATTCGAAACGGGAACCCGTGGCGTAGCCCCCAAATATTAGAAAATTATAATTTGCACAACACATCCCGGCGAAGTTTATCAATGTTTATTGTTCAAGCGGTTTGTGGATACTCACTTATAAACTCTTTTCCACGAGCGATTCTAAAAAAATTTTCCTGCGGCGCTCTTTTTATTCTTCCAATTTTACCATCAAAGCGGAATTAAAACCGATAATATGAATTTCGGTTTCGGTCAAGGCATTTATATTGGCCTAATGCTTTTTTAACTGTACAAGAAACCCGTAATCGAAATCGGTGGAGTTATTCACCGCAACCGATTTGTTGAAAAACGAGAAAGGCAAAGCTAACTTCGTCTGTACCGAAGTTTTGATACACTTGAAATAGCTTGCTCAACGGTTAGCGACTTCGACCAAACTTCGCAGATCAGCTTAAAAACATTATATTTTACCCATGACCGGTTTGAGACATAATATTGAGAATAAAACAGTTTTTCTTACTAAAATCCATTTCCGAACGAACATTTGTATGGCAGCTACAAGAGTAGTCATCCAATCCGGTCGGTTCCGACAATTAGCAGCGTGCAGTAAAAAAAGACTCTGTGCAAAGTTCAGCTCGATAGCTCCAAAACTGAGGACTAGTCGGTAGAAACAGACAACGGACAGACGGACGGACAAAGCTAATCGACTCAGCTCGATGCTATCAAGAAATATATACTTTATGTGGTCGGAGATGATTCCTTCATGCGTTAATTAATACACTTTTCAAGTGTATAAATATGTTTAAAAATTGGACGCCTTTTTAGGGCCGTTCCATGTTTTGTGTGTGAAAATGAAAATAATTGTATGAATCAACCTTTTGGTACTATCACTCAATCTTCCCCGCGTTTGAAACATTTCGAAAGCTAAATCGCTCTCAGCTTCAAAAATAAAAACGCAGTTAATTTACATGTGTTGCAAAAAAAATTGATCAAAAAAGTGGTTGTAATATTATGCAGGAAATTAAGAGCGAAATGTAATATTTGTGAAATCAAAAGAACGATATGCAACATAATTGGACGTGGGAACGAGGCAACCAAAATTTGTATAGTAGAACATATATAAATATGACATCTTGACCTTTGTTTTCGCCTTTGAAATCTACCACCCCCGAAAAATTTTCTTTTCAAATTGCAAAATTGTCATTAAACCAAAGATCAGAAAATTTGACTTGTAGATCAAACCGCCAAACAAATCGCGAAATTTCCAAAAATTTTCAAAGGACCTAACAAAATTATGTACACCAAATACCAAATTTTCATTTGAGTGTTTACGAAAGATTGTACCGTCCAAAATATTGCAAAGATTGGAAATGGCAATGTAGGGAAATTGGGGGGTAAATCAAAAAACGAGAAAGGCAAAGCTAACTCCGTCTGTACCGAAGTTTTGATACACTTGAAATAGCTTGTCTCAACGGTTAGCGACTTCGACCAAACTTCGCAGATCAGCTTAAAAACATTGCATATTACCCATGACCGTGTTTGAGAGCAGTAATATTGAGAACAAAACAGTTTTTCTTACTAAAACCCATTTTCCGAGCGAAAATTTGTATGGCAGCTACAAGAAGTAGTCATCCGATCCGGATGGTTCCGACATATTAGCAGCGTGCAGTAAAAAGAAGACTCTGTGCAAAGTTTCAGCTCGATAGCTTCAAAACTGAGGGACTAGTTCGCGTAGAAACAGACAGACGGACAGACGGACGGACGGACAGACGGACGGACAAAGCTTAATCGACTCAGCTCGTCATGCTGATCAAGAATATATATACTTTATGTGGTCGGAGATGATTCCTTCTATGCGTTGCAAACTTCTGGTCTAAATTATAATAGTTTCAAGTGTATAAAAACATGGCGAAATTTGCAACTTTATCTGATTCCCAAAACTATTATGAAGATTTGATAGACTGCAATAGTAGATGGTAAATATGTGTGGTGTAGACCGAACTGTTCCAAAAATCGCGAAATTTACAAAATTGTATAATGAGTTAAGATTATTATAATGATTTGATAGGTGCCGGTCAATCGGTTTGATAATATTAGAAATTTGCAAAAAATCTTACATGAGTTAATGAGAGGTAGTGATCAAACGGACCAAAAAATTTCAAATTTTTATTTTTTAATTTCAGATTATCATGAAGACTAGTAAATAGTCGGATTGTAAAGATCGAAAGGTCAAAAAATTGATAGATGAACATCAAGTAAGCTTCTTCTTTTTGTATTTAAAATTCTAAAGGTGTCGTAGCAATTCCGTTCAAAAGTTTCATTATTTTTCTTTTGCAAATTACAGGGTGGTCCATCGAGTTTATTTAAACAATTCAGATTTTGACTTTAAAAACGTCAAATGTTATTCGCAAAGCCACTAATATTTATTAAAAACTTTGACATTTACGAAATGTGTCGCTATTAGCTCAAAGAAAGTTGAAAAATATTAAAAGCGAAATTTGAGAAAAACATTTAACAAAAAAAACTAAATTTGTGGATCTATTCGTGAAACTGGAATGTTGGTGGATAAACCTACTCGTGACGTACTCGTCCATCAACTCGCCATTGATCTCAACAATTGATGCGAATTTTGCATAAAGACCTTGCCATGAAGCCATAAAAAGTTCAATTGGTGCAGCAGCTAAAGAAAATTGACCATCCGCATTGTCTACAGTTCGCAAACTGGGCGGAAGATCGTTTGGCCGAAGATGGTGAATTTTGCCGAAAAATCATCTTTTCGAATGAAGAACATTTCCACCTCGGTGGTTATGTTAATAAACAAAATTGTCGCATCGGGGGCACAGAAAGTCCATATATCGTCGTCGAGAAGCCAATGGTGCACAACGTGTCACTGTTCGGATTTTGGTCTCAAGGCATCATTGGTCTATTGTTCTTTGAAAATGTAGAAGAAGCCATCTTGACCATGAACGGTGAGCACTACCGCGCAATGTAGTGATTGGTTCTTCGAGGAAATTGAAGCAGAAGACTTGGACAATATTTGGTTCCAACAAGACGGCGCTATGTGCCACTCAGAGCAAGCCACAATCGATCTTGATAGATAGATGTCGATAGATGTCGGAACTGCAGATGGTCCAAAGAAAGAAAAGGTCAGCTATGCTGAAGGTGGGTGAAACGGCATTTCAAAGTGCGTTCAATATATTCAATTTAATTCTTAATTGGTTTACAATCCAACTATATAGGTTACATAGGTGATAAGGCTGGACAAGATGAACAAAATAAATTCATTGGACACTTCAAAGAGACCCAATGGACAAACACGTAACTCGTACAAGTTTAGACGGCTTAGAAACATTTCCATCTGGAACGAGCAGAGACATTTAATAGAGCTTTATTTAAGTTAACTATCTCACATTCATGTCCCATTCCTTGCAAGCGCCCGTATAGTAATTCTCCAAACTTAATCGTCGTACCATTTGTGAACCGCTTACTGCACCCTGCACAGCCAACGTGAGGAGTACCACATCTAATAGCCATTTGATGACCACACCAATCATTATCATGTTCGAAAAATGGGTACGTACGACCAGTTCGTAACACAGAACTGCAATCCTTAAGGCGGTGAACAAAAACTCCGTGAATAGAGTGACACCAAAGAGTCCATTGAATCTATTGGCCACGAATTGGATCTTATCGTAGATGGCCACACACTCATGTAGGCTTCGTCTGGCAGTTTTCATCTCTCGTCGAGTTGGTCGTTCGCGCAGATTTAGCAGGGCAGGCAACTCGACACGCACATAACTATTAATCTCAGAGTAAAGCACACCCAGAGTTAGGTAGCCCACAAACAGGATGTGCATTAGAACATTGCTTCCAATGCGCATGTAAATATTTGAGAAAAATGACATGTACTTGGTTAGGTTTCCATGCTGAATTCGCGTGCTTTGACAACCAATTTCAAACAAAAGGCATAAAACCCTTACGAGCAGTAGCACCAGCTCCCTTGGGCCACCATAGCCTACTTGCGGTTTCTTGGACAGCCTTCGTACACGCTGAAAGAGCTGGAAAATCTGGTTAGCCACTTGAAGTGTATCCTGGTCATGGCCAAGTTGCAGCGTAAGAACGCAAGCGGCTACAAGTAAACCGCCCGCAAGGTGTAAAATGTGTAAGATGAGTGTAATGTAGTCATCGATATCCACGAGGATGACTATGGAAAAGTAACAATTGCTACAACTGAAATACAGCCAACAAATCACACAGCACCACTTCAGCCAGCAGAGCTTGTACGCAACGAGACCACCTCCTTCATCTTTGCTCCTTCTAATGCCGCAACAGTTGACTCCCATGATAATTGCATAGTAATATATGCACCACAGGATACTCGACGCCAGCGTAGAGACGCGCGCCCGACGAAGGGTTTTGAGCATGTTTGGAAACTGACAGCTGGGTCAGAGTCTAACCGGTTGCGTAGGTCCTCTTTGGGGTAAAGGCGGAGTCTCAATGATATTTATCTTTCAAATTCATTTTGTTAATGGTATTTTAAACTGATGTGCATAAGGTGTCATCAAGTTGACAACTTGGACAATATCTTGATGCAAATTTGTGTATAGGATCGTCTCCACTCAATCTAAAGAATAATTTAAGTTTAGTAGAAATGTGGAATTTTTATTTCGGCCCGGTTGAGATTCGGTTACAAAATAATCGTTTCGGTTACCGGTTTCAAACTTGCTGCCGCCAAGTCATTGTGTCATCGCTATATTCAGAGCTGCTAACAGCGCCAACGGAGTAGAGCGTAAAAGAGTGTCATCAGATATTGTTTCTTTCGTCTCTGCATGTATGTTTCTGTGTGGAAGACTGAAACAAAAACATCAACGAAAGTATGTATTTATTTGGCGCTCTCTCACTTAAGTTCTGTTTTTGCATGTTCGCTTCATGCTAAATCTTAGCCTTCTGTCGCTTATGTTTGTAAAGTGAAAGAGCTCAGTAGTAAAGTCGCCAACAAATGTCCAGCGCTTATTCGTTGTAAAATTTATGTTCGTATTTTTGCTACGAAATTGCAACGATTTTAACGATCGCTTAAAATGCCAAGGCCAAAATCAAATGAGCATCGGCAGTAAAAAAGCGAAAGCTTTTGACATAGAAGAATATGTAAGCAACTGCCTAATAAAAGAATGTGGATAAAACATTAAGGTGAGTTTGATGTTTACGAATTTACTTTCCAAAATATTTACATATTCATCATTCACAATGTACAATAGACTGAACGTCCCTTATATGAAAAATATTATTTTTGGAAATGTTCTGTTCCTCAGGGCGCAAAAAATTCGTAATAATTTCTAGTTAACGTAATTAAAAACAAAACTTTCGAAATTTTAACGTTTAGTACTGGCGCCGTGGGTTTAAAGTTTCTTTCTAATTTCCATTTCCCTTTTTCATTTTAACTATTTCATTAAAGCAAGCTTTGAGATGCCAAACGTTTTTGTTCAACTTAAAAATGGTTGCTGTGCCAGAAACAATCAATGCTGTGCCTGAATTCATACTGCAGAAACGGTATGTGACATACCGTGAGATGAAGTGGTCCTTGGGCGTAAGCATTTTTCATCCGGACATTCCATGTTCCGCTGGCTTTGTTTGCGTGGAATTCTTCATAATTTGACCATTGTCATAGAATAAAATAAAGTGTTTAGCAAAATTAATCGCTATGCTTTCAAGGTTTTTTACTAATCATGGATATGCATATGAGCCGAACAAGAAACCAAAAACTAACATATACGAGTCGAGGTTACGAGTCATTCCACAAAAAGTTGTTTGCTGGCGAAAAACTTTAATTTAAATGGCCGGCAAAAAATAAACAATAAATCAAAAAAAGTACATCTTAAAAGTGGTTATTCAAATTTATTTAAAATAGTTCTTTTGCTAGGATTGATTGTCTGTGTTCTTTGATGCATTGAAGAAGGTGCAGCGTCGAGTTTTGTAAAGCGCCCATTGAAGTCCTCAGCTATTTTCACGCCTCTTTATCCGACATCATTCACAACTTTGAGGCTTTTGAGTAAATAAACAGTCTATTAAATTCCTTTCTCTGTTGCAGTACATCTCTTTATAGCGACCACCATTCTTTCCTTGAGCTTCTGCACACATTTCTTCCTAGTTTCCTGAGTAAGCCCAAATGACTTGAAGACACCATCAATTTGAAGGAGTGAGGTTTAGGCTGACCCTTTATGAGTATTTGCATCCTCTTGGATTATGCAGAAGAACGGCCAAGACATCTTTTCGAGATAGCTTTGCTGAATTCAGCTCTGCCGCAAGGCGCCAATCAAATAAATGCTGTTCGAATCCTCTATATCCAACATTTGCATAAAATATTTTTAAAAAATAGATTTTAAATTCAACAACAATGTTTGGCATCTCAAAGGTTACTTCTACGAAACAGTGAAATGAAAAAGGGAAATTGAAAATTAATGTAAGCAACTTTAAGCCCACGGCGCCAGTATTACACCTTAAAATTTTGAATTTTTGTTTTTCATTACGGTAACTAGAAATTATTACGAATTTTTGGACACTGAGGAACAGAACATTTAAAAAAAAACATTTCCCATATGATTATGTTCAGTCTAATGTACAATGATGCTCAATCTAATGCACATATGTAAGCTTCGATACTTTTATCTATCGACATTGGGTCGGACCTCAAAAGATTCAACTTTTTTTATAGCCTGGGGCAGTGACAAAAAGAAAATATCAAAGCAAAAATGCTCTCACATTGTTACAAAAACAAAAGAAGTAAGTCAATTCCAACTTGCCATTTCATCAAATGTTGTATAACACAGTGTTACAGCGAAAAAATACTTTCGAAATGACCTAGCACACACTGTAGAACAGTTGGAGTATAGCATTTCCTCATACTTGGTTTTTTCCTAACACCCCCAAAATCTGAAGTTATGGCCCAATAAATCACCCCAAATCAATAGAAATAACTCGCGAGTGAACCGTCCGATTGTTCATAACTTTATCAATTCCGATAGCGACGAGAGGAATCTAAAACAATTTAATCAATGTTTGAATAATTTAACGCGATGGCTAAGAAATGCGGATAAGAGAACTTGCATTTTCAACTTTTTTTGAGAAATTTGGCCATTACTGGTTTAACTATTTTACTCTATGCTATTTTTTCTTAAATTTGATTAAACTCAGTTTTGATTGGCGCCAGATTCAAATAATCTTTTTAAATACTTTAAATTCTAATATATATAATCTTTCAAGTTTCACGATTTTTTTACGATTTCTGGGCGAAGATTTACGCTCTCCAATAATGTTACCTATTGAACCAAAACAAGCTATTTTGTACAAACAGCAAAAACCAACCTTATAAACGAGTCAATGTCGCCCACATTGCACTTAATGCGCTGTCTGCTTATGCGGTCTGACTTCGACACGCTTGGACTCAGTTGTTTTAACTCTCTTCAAAGCGAGCTAATTACACTTGTTGCGACGTCAGCTTGTGCAGATCCTCGCCTCAAAATTAGGCAATTTATAATGCCTAATGCCTGAGTCCACCGAGGATTTTATTGTGCATTGATTTTTAGACAGAATAACGGGTCGATGCCCAAGTGGGCTATGCATCACTGCTTTGGTTAAAATAATTTTTTTTCATTATACACTTGAAAAGTGAATGAACAATATTTCGAGAATATTGTGTGAAAAGTGAAGTCAATCAGAGTAAAACTAACGGAGTTACAGCGTTTCAAACGACCGGCCGAGCTTCCTGATTGCTGCCGTATGAAAAACTTTAAATCGATTTTGCCGAAAACGTCTTTTTTGAAGTTTGTAAACATCAGAACTCAAAATCTACTGAACCGATCCAAAAAAATTGATACGCATTTTAAAGGTGATGTATTTCTCGAGGTACTCAGGAAGAGTTTTTTTTTGTTTTCATCTTTTTCTATTTTTTAATAACAAATTAACCGCGATTTTTATACCCGTTACTCGTAGAGTAAAAAGGGTATACTAAAGTCGTGCAAGTGTATGTAACAGGCAGAAGGAATCATTTCCGAGCATATAAAGTATATATATTCTTGATCAGCATCAACAGCCGAGACGATATAGACTTGTCCGTCTGTCTGTATGAACACCTAGATCTCAGAGATGGTAAGAGATAGAGGTTTGACATTTATGGGACAAATGCTTCTTTTATCTGCACGCAGATCAAGACTGTTTCAAATTTTGGCCACGCCCCCTCCCGCACCCGCAATTTGGAAAAAACGTTATATCTCCTACAGTTTTAAAGATAGACATTTCGTTCCAGAGTTTGTTAGTAATTAGCAAAATGAATCGATTTGCCGAAGAAATGATAAAGATCGGATGAACGGTTCTCAAGTTATGAGCAAAAAAGTGAACCACGCCCCCCCCCCGCTACCACCCTCCCACCCTAAAAAAGTTTGCATACTTTTGGATGGTCACACTAAGGAACGCAGGAACACTGTTAAACATGTTTTTTCATGAGTAACGGGTATATCGAAGTCGGTAAGAGCCGACTTTAACTTACGCTCTCGTTTTAGCTTAAATCGAGTTTTTCACTTCGAAAAATAAAAAAAAAAAAAAAAAAAACTGTAAAAAATAGAAAAAAAAAAAAAAAAACTTATAATTACCTCCATTGACAAAACCAAACTTTAAAATGCGTATCAACTTTTTTGGATCTGTTCAGTAGATTTTGAGTTCTGATGTACACCGCAAAACATTTTTTTTTTTAAGGCAAAGGCTTATATATCAATATTTTTCTTTGAAAATTTTTTCTGACATGCTCAAAAGATGTACAATAATATGTAATAAAGTTTAATAAAATTATATTATTTCAAAAAAATCATAAAAATATGCGTTTTTTTCGCCTTTAAAACCCTACCCCTCCCTTAACTTTAGTTGGAAAAAGAAAAAATAAATATTGTAATTTAACAGACTCCCTTTCGTCGTTGGCCAACAACAACTACTACGTCCGTACTATTCGCAAAGCTTCGATTTGACAAATCTTTCACAAAATAAGCCTTACCAAAAATTTTCCACCTTTCCTACCAATATCTATACTACTATTTAACCCATTAAATCAAATTCGATAAATATCCATTACAGTAACCATTACCTTATATTTCTAATCCATAAACACTAAATATCCAATATGACAAATACAAAGGTAGATGAAATTTTTAAGCTATAGTCATCCGATTTAAAACAAACAACAGATTTTCATAGAAATTGCTGGAATTGTGTGAAAGCTTAGAAAACTTGTTAAGTTAGACGCTTTACGTCATTAAACTTGTTGATGGTTTAACATAAAAATTCAATTCAAAATTAAAGAACGCCACAAAATTATATAGCAAAAGAAGAATATTTCCCAAATTTTATGAGATTCCTTCAAGGAATAATATTCTAACAACTTAGATACTGGATTACCCAGTTTCCTGCCTCTCGAAAAATTCGATTTTTGTATCGAGTGACATCGATTTACGAAGCATTTTCACTCACTTTACCTCAGGTAAAATATTGATTAGAATTGTAAGAAACCAAATAAAAATAAAAAAGCAAAGCGCATCAGTTGCACTTTCACCAAGTGTAGTCTTACAGCTTTTAGGTTCAGGTTGTATAGTTTTTATAAAGGTGTCAAAATCTTAGTTAAACAAGTGTATTAATGAAAAATTTACAGCCATTTATTGCCAAGGCTGACTACTTTTCATTTCACTTTCGTACAATTACAACAACAATAATAAATAATTATGAGATTACAGCAAAAACAACATTAAATTAATTATTCGGCTAATTTACTAAGAATTACCGGCAACATTTGAACATCTCGCACAGCAATTAAGCCGCTTGCATTTCGTTTCCAATCAGAGTCCTCGCCATCAGGCAGATATTTCAAGGAAACACCCTTTTTATCCTTAACACTGGCCCCATAGTCAAAAATGTCTCCACCCAAGGCACGCAGAATGGCCTGAGGAGCACAGGTATCCCATTTGAATGTGGAACCCTTGCTAAGTAAATATACATCCACTTCATGGGTAATAACTTTAAGAGCCTTGTGGCCAGCACCAGCCGAAAAGGCGAACTCATAGCCCAAGCTTAGAAAATGCTGAAGAATATCCGATTGCTCAGAGCTGGAAAAGATGGCCAGTTGACGTTGCTCGTCGCGAGCCTCAAAGTGGCAGTTATGGCTTTGCAAGTTGGGCAAGCAGATGCCCCAAAACAGGGACGAGCTGTACACATTCTCCTCCAGCTTGTTGCCAAAAGGTTGGGCAACCACACCCATTACGGGCAAGCCCGAGTCGCGTTCATATACGCCTATGAGCACGGTGACACAGTCCAAGCCGGTGGAAGTAATGCCCGGAAAGTTGGTAAAAATTGAATCGCCAGATATGTACTCGGCAGTGGCATCTGTGGGGTTGAGCAGAGAGTTAAGATTTGTATGCCAGTGTCCAGAACTACTCACCAATGGGATCAATCCAAATGCCCAGATTGCTATAGTCCAACTCCTGAGGTAGATCCGGAATGTCGCCAAGTTTGCTGCTTTCAAAGTTGACCTGACGATGCACTTCAGCGGCCAAGGCGGTGGCAGCGCCCTCTTCGCCCCTAAGTACGGCCTCCAGGCAGGCAGCTGTTTCGTTTGCCGTGGAGCCCACAGCTACAGCGACACTTTCATCCAGCTGGTTGGTAAAGTTGGGTGACTCTTCACCAAAAATGGCCTCCTGCATGGTTGGAAAGAGCGCGGCCACATCGTGTTTGATGGTCTCCTGGATGAGCACATCGGCCAGTGTTTTGAAATCATGCTCGAATCTTGAGTTCGCTTCATCCGCCGACTTCTCCTAGGTAAGGAATTTTGTTAATCTCAGAATTCAAACCTAGAACAATTACTAACTTGCACCAGCAAGTGCAACAATTTGGTGTTGGAGCGACAGACACGTGCTATGTTTGCCGCTTTCTCTGCACAGTTAATCAGCACACGCAGCAAATGAGGCTTGTCCTCCTCCGAGCTCATTGTTCTGTTGGAATTTTACTTAATTCAAAAAATGCATATTTTTATGGCTTCCTATTGACCAGTGTGACCTTAAAGTGACTAAAATGAAAATATTAAAGCAGGAGTCACGAATTGGCTATCGATAGCAAAGTATCGATATGTTTGACCATCGAGAATGAAACTCTGTGGCAACACTGGAAATGTTAGCGCTTAACTGAAAATTTGAATTTGAAATTGTTTTAAATTTTTAATTGGTTTAAATGAAAAATGAATTAATTAATTATATATATCGGTTAATGATTGAAGTTCATTAGTTGGGTCCTGTTTTTAAGCCCCACGAGGAACAGCTTTCACAACTTCATTGAAACCATTTTAATTGGCAATTAAAAATTACGCTCAGCGTTCAAAGTCTCAGGCATAATTTGCACGCGATCTTATCAACGGGCATTGCTAATGATTCACATTAATGATGCGGCATACATAGCCCCTCCCCATCTACCCTGCCCTTACGCACTTTGAGCATCTTATGAAATGAGACCATCAATCAACCGCTCCTGGGCTGCATTTGCATATAAATTGCTGCTAATGTCGTGCTATCAAAGTGACTGCATCAATGCGGCTGCGGTTGTGGCGGTGGCTGTAGCATTCCAGCCATGCCTGCCCCTGTCCTGGCCCTGCTTTGGGCTTATGCTAATTTTTCCCAGGCATCTCCAGCTCCAGTCCAATGATGTTTGGATAACGTTGGACTTGATGACTTTGCATAAATATTTTTGTTGTTGTTTTCGTGGCTGTTTTGGGTTAATTTTTCACTCAACCACGTTTTGACTTTTAATGTGTTAATATTCATGGAACAACAACAACAACAACAACAACAACAACAGCGATTTGCCGGTTTTCCTTCTCCCATTTTGACTCTTGACGTTTCAATTTCATGCGTTGCGTGATCTTTGGACCAACAATTTTTCAACTGTTTCCAATGCCGCTGGACATTTTGCCAGCAACCCAGTCAAAAGCATTCATCATACTCCCCGAGCCTCAAACATATGTAAATTTTATGGAAGTCTTGGCCAGTTTGTCGCCCAAGTCTTTTGTTTAAGTGGTTGTTTCTGAATTGGACAAATTCTTAATGAATCTTTAATTAATCGCCGAAATGTGAGGCAGTCTACACAAAAACTCTTCCAAATGAACAAAATATTTTAATTTTAGTTATGGCTTCTTGTCTCCCTCTCGCTTTTTTCTAATCTTTGTGGCTCCACCCCTGAGGTGATTATTTTTAAACGAGTTTCGACGCTTCTAAATAATTTGTTTACATAATTATTTGATTGTTTCTATTAGTAAAACTTAGCACAACAAATAACCAAATTATGATAACTATGCATTTTGTTGTTGTTGATATCCAAAAATGGGCGTGTCCCCTATGAAAAAGAAAAGATGCAATTATGATAATTTTAATGAACAAAAACTATTTTTTCATGCGTTATTTGTTAGCTCACATAAATTTTGAGAGATACGAATTCGCTGTAAGTACGTTTTCTTATAAATAGAAAAATAAGAAGATCCCTCCTAAAAGTCACTTAAAAATACCCACACACTATCCGATTGCGTATTTTATGTATTCCTCTTTGACCCAATTTTTGATTGGATGGCTGCGCCGCTTCCGCCCACTCATTTACGATTTGGTTGGCCCATCTTTCGATTTGTACTCATTGTTCAGCCTCCGGCAACGAAATATTCTCTGTGAGAGAGCTAAAGTCATTCTTTTTCGTTTATAGCCTGCTTCTGCTGTGGTTGGTTTGCGTTTAATTTATGCACTTTAAGGTGTTTGCTTTTTAGGCTTATTGGCACTTTAGTTTCTTGTTTTTACCTGAGAAATTGCCTTTAATGGCGCAACATTGTTTAATTTGCTGGAGTTAATTGTCCACAATTTGTCTGCTACGGGAATTAATTCAAGATAACCCAAGGCAAAAGTAATATAAGATCACAAGGTAGAGTCAATTGATTTGACACTACACAACGCCTGCTGTGGTGTATCATAGAAATTCTAGAATTTAAGATACAGGCAAAGCAAGCATCTCAGACATCAGCATCAACAGCCGTGACATTGTACCCATGCCCGTCTATCCGTATGAATACTTAGATATTAGAAACTAGACGAGCAAGAGGTGCCCAGAGCCAGCTTACGGCCCCGGACACCCATACAAATGAAGAAAATATATGTTAAGCCACAACAATCACAAGAGAGACAATGCAACTCGCATATTCTGCAGTCATCCCCAATGCAAGTAATGCCCCAGCCATAGTCCCTGTGGGTCGAACACATTTTGTGATACACATGCATTAAAGCAAAGTATCCCAGCCATACACCCAGAGAAATCTAGCACGAATCGGCGAGAAAGAAATCGGCTTCAATTTAGATTTTTTTTCTTGATTTTTTAGGACGAAATCTGCTTGCATAAAAGAAGACAATTAATCTTGACTTCGAGCGTCTCAGAAACTTGATTTCAGTGTTTTCGGCTTGGATCCAAGAATATTCCGTCTTACCGTACTTTTTGATATCAAAACTGCTTGATATCAAGCACGATCGGCTTGGTTTTTTCTCTGAGTATAGCCACTGGGCACGAGGATACTCGTCAATTCACACCGAATGCTTGCCGAAATCATGCTTCACTGTGTGTTAGACACAGTCATATTTTCGCGCTCTCTTCTCTTCTGCATTAAAGCCGAATGCTTGACGATGTTATTGCTCACTGAGTGTCTAAAAGTCAGTCGTGGGCAACGTTACAAGACAATTTCTTCCGAGGCAGTATAATGCAGCAACACTGATAAAAATAATTTTATATCCTCTTTCTCCTTTGGGAACCCTGGTGTACCACATGGGGTAACGACATAGCTCCGACGACATATCTCCGCCGTTTTCCAAACGACATATCTCCGCGCGGAGATATGAGGCTTTAAACCGACATAACTCCGCGCGGAGATATATCGTTTGGAAATCGGCGTTTTGGAAATGTCGTTTTAAAACGACATATCTCCGCTGTGATCAATGGCGGAGTTATGACGTTTCAAAACGTCACATCTCCGCCGTGTTACAAACGACATATCTCCGCCGGATGTTTCAAAACGACATATCTCCTCGCGGAGATATGACGTTTTAAAACGACATATCTCCGCCGCTTCATAGACGACATATCGCCGCGCGGCGATATGAATTTTTGTATCGAATACTGGTATACAAGTAGGCTTTCAATAAATCATAAGTAGAACACAATCAGTTGCTTAGGCTAGAAAATATAAATCAAAATCAAGAAGTGGACAAAAGTATTACAAAAACTCAAAATTAGTTTATTCTTAGCACAGAATCTAAAATGGTAAAAAATTCATTGTTTCTTGTCAAGTTTTTCACACTAAACTCGAATCTGGCTGTAGAACTTCCACATCTCTAATGGATTAACTATAAAATGGACATAAAAATGCAGAAAATGGCTTATTTGCCCATTTTGAAAGGACCCTAAGTCCTAGAAACGGATTATTTTTCAAAAATTAGTAAATGTCAAGTTATAGTACTCAGTTGTATCTGTAAATTATTGTAGTTCATACTTTATTAATTTTTATAAGATATAAGTTCGTCATCGATCTGCAAAGTAAGCCGAGTTGTTTTTTTTTTTTCAAATATTTTCTTTGCAAATGAGTGAAGGGTTACCGGGTATATAACAATTAGTCTTTCTTTTTTACTAGCTTAAACAATAATTATTTATAGCCTGTTATAAACTTATTAAGGGTAACCTTGTCATTTTTTAAAGGTTTAAAAAAATATTAAATTACACAAAAACTTTAAATGATCTTAACAAGCGGTTTGTATTCGATAGGTCGCCGCGCGGAATTATGTCGTTTTAAAACGTCATATCTCCGCCGTGTTACAAACGACATATCTCCGCGCGGAGTTATGTCGTTAGTGTGTCGTTTACAAACGACATAACCCCGCGCGGAGATATGCCGTTTGCAACAGTAAGGCTTATTGGGGATGGTGCGTAAAAATACTTCCAGTAGAGTTGCAGTGCTAAGATTTCATTATTGGCATCCAAGTTATGTATAAATATTTAAATTATCTTCTGTATAAATTTGTGAAAGTGTAACTTCTCTCCCCTTTCCACATGTGTTTTTAAAAAAAAAAGCAAATGAGGTTCTCTAGTTTTCTCAATCATATATAAGAAAAAATAGTAAAATTTAAATTAAATTTAATTTTAATGCAAAAAGTTTAACAAATATTTTCTAATAAATCAAATGTACATAGATGGCTAAAATTCAGTTTTGTCTCTCTTTGGTAGTTTTCTTTGACCTTTGTTATAAAGGGTCTGAGCGCAAATTGATTGATTAAAACTGTATTTGTCAATATGCGAGACATGTTCCGAGTATGTTGCAGCCGGTATTTCTTTATTTTTGTTTTTGGACTCCGCAGCTTCCTCTGAGAGCTCTCCAATCGACGGCAACGCGTGATCTATCACCTTCGCACCGTGACCCAATAGAATTGATATTTTATGCACAGTTTTGGAACTATCGTTCTGCGGCCGCCGGCGGTGCTCTTCTTGCGCTGCCACTGTATTTTTATCAACGCTCTCGTATTTTTTTTTTAGCAGTATCCGACCACATAACTTTCGTTAATTTCATAGCATCCTGATGCCATATCGTTGCGCATAGGGCTATCACTGCTTCATCAATCCCTGTAATATCAGATGGCAAACTCGGGTTGCAAAAAATTTCCTAGCTGTAATTTCATCGTTGGAAGTTCCTCTGCCTCTGTCTCTTGGCTTATTAACAATTATTTCCATTTTATCGCGAAATTCCGCTTGGACTCGTTAATTTCTTTGCAGTACTTTAAGCTTTTGTTCTGCTGATCTTGTCTGCCACATTTTTATTTCATACTTATATGCAAAAATACTCAAAAAAGCGTATGTAGAAATGAAGTTGCTTGATCATTCAAAATACTTTGTCTCAACTTTTTATAAGACATTTTTCAAAATCATATACGGGGGTGTCACAGAAATCTCGAAGATTTTGGCCTTGATTAGTTTGCAAAACGCTCGAAAAATCCGTCAGTGTCCCAGAACTTCAAGAGATTTCGTTTTCTTATATGAAAATCGAGTTGGAAGGTTTGTGTCCATACTAATGGGACATTTCTATCAATCTGTTAACAGGGTTGCACTTTCTCACAAAAAATTTCCCATCTTCTAGTTATGAGTTAATTTGATGTTTAAATGCAATTTTTTGATAGTGTTATATGTATTATGATGCATTTTTAAATTATAATTCAAATTTTAAGTCATATTCTCCAAAAAATAAGATGCAAAATTTAAAAAATATTTTGCGCCAATTATAAAATATAACTTGACAACTCTAAGCCCTTGTTGGTGCCAATGTTGGTATACTGATGGCGACTCCATAACTTAAGGAGGCTGTAGTTGGTAGGTTTTAATTGTTACACAGCATTAGGAGAGTTTTATTAAAACACAAATTTTAATATTAAACAAATAAAATATTTAATTAATTTGATGCAACCTATCCAGAAAAATAGTGTTGTTCACATTTCCAAAACAAATTTTGCATATCGAAATTGTTTGGTTGGTGAATTTTATCTCCCGCCAAAACTCTGGAATTTGGTTGGAAGAGATTTCTGTGACACCGCTGATAAAGCATTTTCATAGATGACGTATTGCTGAATTTACTTTACCATCTACCATTTTTTATTGGGAATTTGAAGCATATTCATGAATATACACAAATCAGCAAATATCAGCAGCTACACTTAACATTTTTATTACCTTAAAACATTGAAAAATATGATTACACCGAAGTTTCTGAGTCGTCAACATTTACATAGATATTAGTTCATTTTTGACTCCGTGATTTTTTTTGGATTTATGCGTCTTCCTTTAACCTGACTTTTTTTCCAATTTCACCAAAAATTTCGAGTTTTCACAATGAATGCTCTTTTTGTCAGTATGAAGTTAATATCACTAAAAAAAGAGAGGCGTTTCAAAGTGTGCTTCTATGTTAGATTTTTTCTTTGCCTCTTTCAACTGGTACACCTACTCAATGACTTTACATTGTACACACCAAAAAATGAGATGGCTAAAATTAACTATGCAGACAGTAACTTTTTTCCAAATATTTTTACGCATGTGGTTTTGTTGTTGTTTGGCAACTGTGCTGACAGTAAAATCTTCGGAAAATTATAAGTTTCATGTATTTGTTTTAGCACGTTTTTTGTTGTTGCATCTAACAACTGTACTTAGTAAATTAACCCACAAAATTTTTTTCCATATATTTTGTTGTTTTAATAATTGCCAGTAACTTTACCATAGAAATAGTATTTTGATGTAATTTTCCATCTCATACTTTGTTTTTAAATTGCTTCACTGTACCCACAAGTAAATCTATCCGCACATATAGTAAAGTATGAATGTATATTTGCTGAAGGCTGGCAGAAAATCTACTTGATTTAGCAAATTTCAGTTGGTCTTATATAGTTTACTTGAACAGAATTTAAACTCTTGAGAATTACTAGGGACATTAAAATTGTTTGAGGTGTTAATTGAACTCAAATTGGTGAGAAGAGAGTAGGTCAAATGCTAAAACCATTTGGGAATTGCAAATACTAATACTTTATTCATTCACTACCAAAAACATTTGTTATGAGAAATTTGATCTGATTTTTTAAAGTTTGACATTAATTGATTCCTGCTAATCTGATGAGTTGCTTAATTGCACTCTCCGTCTCTCATTCGTTACTCTCACTCTTCCTTCCCTCCATTCCATACCCTCACCACCTCCATCTCCATGGTTTCCAGTGATCCAGAGCGGAAGCGTAAAATACAACATACAAAATCTGACAATGAGTTTGGTAATAAATTTGCTACATAGTTTGCCATTTTGCCACTTTAACATTATTGTTATGATGATAAGCGAGCCAACGAGAAGATCGTTCCATGCTGGGCAGCGCCTGCAGAGCGCAGACCCATCCAGGAGTTTGCTCACACTCAGTTTCACCCGGTGTCTGATCCTCAATGCTGATCTTCGGGTCTTGTTTGGCTTTCCTCTGTGTGTATTTAAAACCATTTCATTTTCTGGGGGCCAAAGTGTGAATATAATTTAACGAGTGTGTGTGTGTGTGTGTGTGCGAGTTGGCAATTTTCAATATCTGGTGTTGTGCCTGCCTGGTAAAAGATTATTTATTATGCTTGATTGGTTTTCAAGTGATCATAAAGTAAGTGATCGTCCGACGCTTGGCCAATTGTGGCGCTGTCCGTTGGCATTGAGCTGGCTGTGCCATGGCGTTAATATGTAGATTTGTTGGAGGCGTAGATTTATGCCGCAGCGAGGAGAGGAGAGAATGCGGCAGGTAATGAATTGGGGTTTCCTTCAAGCTTGACCCCAGCATACAGATAGCTTCATCTTGGCACATTCCTTTGGCCATATCCTGCTCGAACTCCCACACGTTGCCATTTAATTGACATTGATGATTGTCGGCAATGGACAAGTCTGAGAATATCTTACCGGGACACAGAGCATGCGCCTCGAATGCCAAGTGGCCTGGGCAAACAAAATTATTAATTTTCATATCGAAGTGGAGAGCTACTCGCATGTGTCAGTTCTGGTCGGCCATCAAGAGCTTGGACATGAAGAAGACGTATGAAATAAATTTTGTGGCATTTGCAGACAGCGCGTAGACAAGCGTGCAGTAGGTGTGTGTGTGTGTGTGCAGCAGACAGCATTGCGTTTGTGGCTTCCATCATTCAAATGTTTTCTCCAAAATGTTAAATGCCTAAAATCAACGCCATTCCGTGGGGCTGGTTGTGTGTTTTGTTTTCGCCTCCTCAAATGAACGTTATTAAGCAGATGTTTATCGCTGAGTGATTTATTCATTAAAAGTACATTTATTAGCCAGAAACAAGCCAAGGCTTGTGTGTGAGTGAGTGCGTGCCAGCTTACACTCTCACCCAAAAGTATTCATCCATATGGCCATTGGCCGGGTCTCTTTGGCTTGGCCCGCTTTGCCTCATTTGCGGGACATTAAAATGCAAAAGCGTGTTTGTTCCTGGAAAAACTTGCAAGACCATTGTACACCTCCTTCTTATCAAACTGGTGGGTGTGGGCCAGCTGGCCGATGGCTGGCAACTGAGGCGTGCGTCTATTCTTGCATATTTTCACAATTTTCTTTATGGCCGGTGTGTGTGCGTCTTCTATCACTTAATTAGAGAGTTTTTCTGTTTTTAATTGCCTTGAAGTTGGCGCAAATTATGCAATCAACTCGTGAGTGTTGGGGCAGGAAATGTGATTTGCGGGCCAAGTTCGTGTCTGAAGTCTTTTGTCTTAAGGTTTGGCATAGTGTCAAAGTAATAAAGGTGTGGAGTAAAGATTAATGTTTAACCAAAGTAATTCCACTGCAGTTGATATATTAACTACTCTGCATATGAATGGCGTAGCTATTGGTACGAGGGCAGTTTTATGGGTTTTCACGATGGATCTTATCCCTTTTTGTTTAACCCGTGCACATGACGTTAACAAACAAGAGCTGATTTGATAGCTTGATTCCGAATTTCGAGTTGATTTCCGTGTAAACGTTAGTATTTTGCTGTGTATGTAATAACTTTGTATAGGTGACAAATAATCCTACACTCTCAAAAAAATAAAAACAGAACGATTTGGTCTTAAAAAAAAAACCCTCTTGATTTTATCCTGTTTCGGTCTAGAATTTGGTAGGAACGATTCGCTCTTGAGAACTCTAACTTTAAGTACCAAGCGTTCCTAAATTCAAAACTGACCGTTAAAAATTTAAAAATAGAAATCAAAATTTTGGTTCAAGAAAACAGTTTTAATTTGAGACCATTTCGTTCTTGATGTAAAAAAAACTAGCTATTACATAACCTCAAAACGTTCAAAACGTTCTTGAAATCAAGAATTAAGAGATTTTTAAAAATATAATCTAAAGAATTTGACCAAAATTTGTCTTTTTAACAAACGAAAATTTCGACAAATTCGGTAAAAAAAAATAAAAAGCAAAAAATTGGGGATCGTACTCATGTTTATTTTGACGTTATTGACGAAAGAAATCGATTTAAAGATTGTGTAAAATACACGACATCCGAAATTCCAAAACCAAAAAGTCTAAACTTAAAACAAGGATTTCAGAACATAAATCTGATTATAAGCTCCGACACCAAAACGAGAATACAAACAAATAAGATCGATTCAGTCGGTTGGCCCGACTCCGAAATACCCGGTACAACCCAGCCAGCAATTTAGCAAACGTTATGCAAACCAAGCTTTAAGTAAGATTGCTTTTGCAAGCGTTGTCGTATGGCAGTCTACGACATTTACAAAGCACTTGCTAAAGTAAGCTATTCGCGCATGTCGTATCGGCGACCGAGAGAAATGTCGTGCTCACTCTCTCTCTCTTTCGCTCTCTTTGCAAAACTTCTGATCTTTTCGTGCTACGCAGCTCCAGCTGGCAGGGCAGACAAAAAAAAGGTAACCTTGAGCAAAGGCAAAAAAAACGAGTGCATAAGTTAAAGTCGGCTCTAACCGACTTCGACATACCCGTTACTCATGAAAAGAAATGTGTAATAGCGTTCCTGTGTTCCTGAGGGTGAACATCCAAAAAGTATGCAACATTTTTTGAACTCCGCTATATGAAAATTTCAGGGATTATAGTTATTGCTAATATAAATTTAAGTTTTAAATTTGAACTCGATATCTTAAAAAAACGTGGGAGTTATTCAACATTTTTTTTATTGTGGGGCGAGTGGGGTGGCAAAAATTTGAAACAAACTTGATCTGCCACAATGTCTACGCGTTTCCCCCCGCTGGGTCACACAGACGGCATCTATATCGTCCGGCGTTGATGCTGTCGGGTACTTATGGTCGGATGATTCCTTCTGCCTGTCCTACTTTGCAGCTTTGTATTCTTTTACCCTACGAGTAACGGGTATAAAAATCTGTATCTCATTCTCGTTGTCTTTCTTGAAGAGCGAGCAAGTGAAAATGTTTCTTTAAAAAAGTAAATGCGAGCTTAAATTTATTTAATAAAAATATTAGGAAAAATTAAGAAAGCAGATTACTTACGATTGTCAACATCAAGTGCAAGAAAATTTACTGCGGACAAGTCATGCATTCGAGTCTTCACTGTAGCCACTGCTATTCGTCGTGAAAAACAATGCTTACATGCAGTTTAAAGTCAACTATTTACATTTATATTTAAATTCTATGGCAGAGACTTTCACTCTCATATTAAAGCTTAGTACTCAGACAAACTAAATCGTCCGCTAGCTAAATTGACAACTTTTTCCGATGGGTTACCCAGCGGACGATGCAGTGTGACTGTTCAACGCCAAAATACCACACATCATCAAAATACCACCAAGTGTGAAACGGTCTCACTGCTCTGATTTGCTTGCATTTGAATTTAGTTAATTGTTTTTGCAAATATTTAGGGATTTGTGGAGGATATATGGAATGTAGAAGTCATGGGCAATGCAAAATCTTACCATTGGTTTCAAATTATGCCAATCGACGATTTTGTTGATTTTGCTGCTGACATTCCGGCGGGTGGGTGTCGGAAAAATTACAAACAATTTTTTCTGCTACTACCCCATCGTAATTGAATCAGCTGTTTGTGCCTGTCAAGTTAGCGGCACTACGAGATTTCCGATGGGTATGAACGGAAATTTTAGTTTGTCTGAGTTCGACCGAGCGTAGGAGGCCTGTCGGAATTTTACGAAAGCTTTCCGACACCCTTTTTTTTATATGGAGTTGACACCCAGCTAAATCGATTTAGTTTGTCTGAGTTATTAAAAAAACGCTAATTTAATTTAATTTTAATTTTTGAATAATAAAAATAACCGACTCGAACACTCACAAAATAAATGGGCGTATTCAGCAGATAATTCCGATTTACGATTTGTGATTTATGATTACCGATTTTACCTGCTGAATACAGTGATTGACGATTGGGCCTACCTTTGTATAGACATTCAAATGAAATTATCTTTTTAACCAATCCATAATTATTGGAGATTTTGTGTGAGTGTTTTGCATTGATGAAAAGTACTTAAGCCACAGAATATCTTAAAGTGTGGAATCAATTCCATTCAGCAGAGACTCATCAGCAATCGCAAATCGTAAATCGGTAATCGCTAATCGGAATTATCTGCTGAATACGCCCAATGTTTAAAACGCTTTCTTATTTCATTTACAATCAGGGACCGTAATCATTATAAGTTTTATTTTAAAAATCTCTAAATAATGATTATAAAATGATTTTTACGATTTTCTTCAAAAATATTGATTATTTTTGAGTAATTAAAGGGTGATTTTTTAAGAGCTATAGTAGCTATAGGTCGCGGTGCACCACTTTACCAACAACAAATAATTAATAATAATACCCAAAATAATACATACTACATACATACTGCAACAGAAAATAGAGGAATAAATGAAATTTAATAGAAAATAGTAGATACTTAATATTCGTCCTTGAAGGACATGTGGTGTATCATATGAAAGGTATTCAATCATAGATCAAGAATATTTAATCACATCCGCGAAAAGTTTAACACAGAAGCCGTAAATTAAGTTTGAGTTTTATTTTGAGCAAAAAAAAATAAAAATTATTTTTAATCATTATTTTTGAGTTTTATTTTTTGATCAGAAATAATTTTTGTTATTTAAGTTTAATTAAATTACTCAAAATTAATCATTATCTTTGTAGAAAATCGTAAAAATCAAAAATTTACAAATCATGGTGGATTTGCAGAGATTGTACAAAAATAAGAATTTTGGTGTAAATCAGATCCATTATAAGTGAGTGATTTTTTGACTTTAAAAAAATAAAATAACCATTATTTATGGTCCCTGCTTACAATACGTGTTTTGTAACCGTATTTACAAAGCTTGTGGAAAGCGTATAAAAATGAATTATAAAACATGTTTTGCAGGCGACTTTCTTAAACTTATAAAGATGGGTGCGTTTCGATTATAAAACGCTTACTTTGATGCGTTTTATAAATTTCACAGCAGCGTTTTATAAGCGTTTTGTTTATATTTGAACGCTTACAAAACGTGTATTTTTATATGAAATTCTTTGCTGGGAATTGACACACACACGCACACAATGACTCATACGGTGTAGCTGCCTGAAATACGCATGCCACTACATTGCCTTGTTTTTAAATCCAGAATTCAAATAACATCGTACTTTTTCTTATAAGAAGCAGAACGATATTTTGCTTAAGGTAAAATAAATGTGTAGCAATCTTGCGATTAACAGTATAGTGCAAAACGACAATAAAGAGCTAAACTCTTCTGAAAGCAGTAATTTACAATTTATTTAGTTCTTAGATTCATCATACAAGAATCCTAAATCTTATAAAGAATAAATGTAATGAAATTTAAAATTACAAAAAATTTCCTGTAGAAATTGTATATAATATATAGAGCTTTCCATATTATAGAAGAAAGGCGAAATCGGATATTAAGCGATAATATTGATAAGCTTATATTATATTTTTAAATAAAATAATTGAACTATGGAATGGACGATAATTATAGTTTTTTAATTTGGCTTTTTAAGTGTTTATGTGAGAATGAAAAGCACCTTATTTTATTTGTACATAACTGAATTTTTAGTAGATACATTCTTAAATCGTGCGTGAATTGTGAGTGCAGCGAAATGCTCAAAAAATTACGTGCGTAAATCCAGCTTAGAGAATTTTTATTTTGTAAATCGTGAGTGATGTAAGGGGAAAATTCGATCACAAGGGGACCTCTAGTACAGGGTATATAAACGAAACTATCGACACACAGTGGAGAGCAGACATTCACCAAATTTTGAAGGAACAAAAATCTTACAACAAGAGAGCAAATACTGGAAGCGCTTAACTCTTGAAATGCTACATATAATAGACACGCCGTTTTGTAGTTTAGTCTCATGTCTGTACTAAACTACAAAACGGACACTGAAAACTGCGCCCACTTATAAAGGCGTATACTCAATAACGTGTACAGATGGGTTATAAATTGTATTTAACAAAATAGAAGGAAGCTAACTTCGGTTCGACCGAAGTTTATATACCCTTGTATCATAATAAATATATGTCATATGTTATATGGCACCTCCCCAAAAACTCCCCAAAATTGTGTATAAACAGATAACATTCATAACTGGAAAGTATAAAGATGATACCATAGCAAATATAAAAGTTTTTCTAGTTCCAGTTCGTCGACTGTTGATGGAACTCCATCCGCTTTTCTTTAAAGTATTTCCAATAATTTGAATTTATGTACAGCGATGCTTTGCACCCGGCAAACTGAAATAAGAGTTAGTGTGTCTCATCTTTTTACCAGACAATCAAGGATTTCTTCACTGTGTGGCAATCACATTTTCCGCAGGGAATTGTTGATGATGCATTTGAATCAACAGCAATTAAGGACTCGCGGGCGTGACTCTGGGCGTAATGCGCACTGCGTGATCTGCTGACCTTCTCGCTAATCGAAGCACATTTTTCGGTGCACGTATTCGCATTAAAAGCTGCCCGATCAGCAAAGCACAGAGCCACCCCTCGATGAGCTCCCCAGAGGCGTACTTTTTCCCATAAACTTGCGCCTGGATAGTTTAGTTAAATGCTGTCGTAAAAAGCGGCTGGACATAAAAACCAACAACAAGGCGAGCCAGCAACCACTTCCCACCCTACTTTCGATGATGGTCCGCAGCAGATTTAATTGGACAACAGCAGCCAGAGGAGCGATGAGGATGTGGATGCTTCGATTAGCAAATTATCGCCACCGCAGCAAATTAATCGTTGCCAGGCTGCAGTGGCCTGCAGTTGCAATTGGCTGGCACGGCATCTGCAACCTCATAAAATATTTGGGTTAACAAGAAGGATGCCACAAATCAGATTCACTAAGTCGGCAATGAGATTTGCCAGGAACCGACCGCATCAATTTGTACTCCAACAGCTTGCAGCAGCTGTGAAGTGATACACCAGCCACTCCAGCATCCCTCTCGTCAGCTGTCTGTGCGGTAGTTCTGCGGTTTTGGCCTGGAACAGATTGTTAAGGACTTTAGTCAAATATGATCTCGCCCCTTTGGCCCCAAGTCCGATGTGGTAAAATGTCAAATTAATGTTACAAACATGTCCGACAACTTTTGATGACATTTGACAATGTCGAGTGGAAATTCCTGCAGGTGACGCAATTTCCCTGTAATTTGTTTGGCCGCACGTACGTGGTCCTGGACATGGAGCATTGTCAGCTCTGGCTTTGTGCCTGCCCAGCATAAACAAAGCGCGTCGTGGGACCAGCAATTGCGGGGGGCAAGGTGTCAATGTGTGGGCATGTCGCTCGTGCACGTGTTGTGCTTGCTTTCGCCTGCCCCAGGGCCATAAATTTACTTGGGCCATTTGGCCATTTCGGCGGAAATTTGTTAAGGAAATCGAATTAAAAACGTTATCAGTCGCACTAAGGGTGCTAAACCGAAACGACTTCATCGGCCGCCGAACGTTGACCAAAACAAAGGCATTCTAATTAAAATTCCCAAGTGTCAAAAAGTATATTTATATCGTTGCCCGAAAATTATTGCATCAATCAAATTTTTGCACAACCAGCAATTAATTTTTGGCAGCACCAAAAAAAGAAAAAAATGGACAAAAGGGAGGAGGACAGAGGGAAATAAAACTGCTCAGTTAAAATCAAATTGCCTCATCGTTAACACCCCACGAAACGACGCGATTGGATTTTGGATTCAGGGATTGGCGGGGTAATCGGTGACTGATTGTCCAAATGAAAGCCGAACACTGTGCAGCAAACAATTTAAATGCGTTGGAAAAAATGAACCGGGCAAAATGGGAATCAATAGGGCCAGGCCTTAAGATTGTTAAGTATAGACGATCAGGAATTCCCACTGATTTTCGCGGAAATTTTATAGAGAGTTAGGGAAGTCTCAGATATTAAAATGGTGAGTTGCCTTAAACTTAAAATAAGAACAAGATGGTATCGAAATACTTAAAAACAAATGTTTCTAGAGTAAAGTTGATCTCAATCGGATAATATTTGCTTTAAACCAGGGTTCCTCAAGAAGAGAGCGCGAAAATGTGACTGTGTCTCTCTCTAACACAACAGTGAAGCATGACTTCGGCATGTATTCGGTGTGAATTGGCGAGTATGTTCGTACCCCAGGGGCTATGGCTGGGGAACTCTGCTTTAAATAACAACAAACCCGTTTTTAAAGAGGGAGATATACAAGAGAGAGAGCGAGTTGGCTCTCTTTTTGATCTCTCTCTTGTCAGCTCAACCAAGCAAAAGTAGCCCTCTAGACGTGAATCTGCAAATCTGTACAAGGGCTGAATGTGCTGACGCGTCATTCCGTACGTTAAGGTCCAGCCCGAACATATTTTTCTGTGTTTTTCTGAAAAACTTTAATGAAACGAGTCAGGTGGAGTGGGTCATTGAAGCAATGTTTCTGATTCCCATAGATTTTATGGGTGGAGGGAGGAGCAGCAGCTCGCATATCTAGCCTTGCCTACCACCCAAATGTGAGGAATCCGGTCACACCTGGCCCAAAGGAAAAACAAATTAAAAGGATATTTTGAATTTTCCAAAATTGGAAAGGGATGTATAGAAAATACTAGAAAGGAAAGTGAAAGATAGTGTGGCGAATCAGACAAGTATTCAGACGTATGCTCGATAGCGCAGTGCGGTAAGATGCCATGCCAATCTGTGTCCCAAGTTCGATCCCAAGTCAAGGCGGGGTCAAGAAATTATAAATTAAATTAACACAAACAAAAAAAAAAAACAGGTCAATATCAATTTGATATGGGCTGGTTAATTTGATATTTTTACAAATATCATTTTTTTCATATCATTTCTATGCAATAAGGTTTCATTTGAACCGAAAATAATATCAATTTGTCAAATGATATTAGAAAATATTAAACGAAAATTTTTTTTATTTTCGAAACTCTCACAATGGGAAAGGAATGTGAAGAAAACGCGAAAATGAAAGAGACATATAGAGTTCAAATCGAAACATTAAGCTACGTAAAGAAATGTATAAGTAGGCTCACAGCCATGTGTCCAAACACATGCCTGATTACTTAGTGCGGTAAGATGCCATGCCAATTCGATCCCCAGTCAAGGCGGCGCACAGTGTAAGATTTTGCCAATCTAGGGGGACTTTAATCGAAAAAAGTGCTTCAAATTGAATGATTTTTTATTTTAAATGCTAGTAAAATATCCACTTGTTATAAAAAGAAACAAAAATCAGAGTTAAATTGTCATTAACAGCAACAAAATAGTCATTAAACATGGCACATTGCAACGCTTGAAAAATTCAATTTGACAACTCGCATCAGGCACAAAATTAA
The DNA here is from genome assembly GCA_018904235.1 of Lordiphosa stackelbergi. Lineage (NCBI taxonomy): Eukaryota > Metazoa > Arthropoda > Insecta > Diptera > Drosophilidae > Lordiphosa > Lordiphosa stackelbergi. The sequence goes on from JAEIFU010000349.1 coordinate 121,302, forward strand.
AGTGATTAAAATTTAGCCGTCAGTGTCTTGTTTCCAAGAAGAGCTATTTTTTCTTATTCTTTAATAGTTGAACTGCAAAAATTTCAATACCTGGTCTAAATACCTTTACTGCAACATTTGATATAATTTTTTTATATACACCTAAAAAATAGGCAAACTGCAAAAAAAAATGTTGCTTTTATGGACTACAACTTGTAAGTTCCATCGAGTTCGGCGATGCCACCACATGGAGAACAAGCGGGTAGATCCCCAGAACATATTCACAAAAAAAAAACCGTCCGCATGTTTCCGCCATTTTGAGTTTTTCGTTTTATTTTAAGACCAATTTTCGAACAAAATCACGTGTAATTCGCATGTTTTTTGCTATCTACTCCGTCAGTTTTCAAGCTATCGTTACCAAACCTTGCACAATGTCTTGAAATTACATACAGGCTGTATATGTGTCGTAACCGGCCTGATCGGATGACTAAACCATATAGCTGCCATAGGAACGCTCGGTCGGAAAACTAGTTTTTGTGAGAACAACTTTTTTGTTTTCAGTGATAACGTCAGCAAACTTGTCAATTATTTATTTAATATGCTTTTACACAATTCTGCAAAGTTTCATCAAAATCGGGTGACTCTATCGTATAGCTCCCATATGAAAATCGTTTTCTGGCTAATTCTGAAAAAAGCGATATTGTATGGGAGGTGGGAGTAGTTTTTGTCCGATGTTGTTCATCTTAGAAACATATTTCCGTGTGGCCAAAAAACTCTTCCATTTGAAATTTTAAGTCGATATCTCTCAAACTACGGCCGCAATTGATTTAAGTCCCCCTAGATTGGCAAAATCTTACACTGTGCGGCGGGGTGAAGAAATTATGAATTCCTTCTATTTCTGTTTCTATAATACAATAAACGAGAAAGGCAAAGCTAACTTCGTCTGTACCGAAGTTTTGATACACTTGAAATAGCTTGTCACAACGGTTAGCGACTTCGACCAAACTTCGCAATTATAACATGACATATTACCCATGACCGTGTTTGAGAGCAGTAATATTGAGAACAAACCAGTTTTTCTCACTAAAACCCATTTTTCGAACGAACATTTGTATGGCAGCTACAAGAAGTAGTCATCCGATCCGGTCGGTTCCGACATATTAGCAGCGTGCAGTAAAAAGAAGACTCTGTGCAAAGTTTCAGCTCGATAGCTCCAAAACTGAGGGACTAGTTCGCGTAGAAACAGCCAGACGGACAGACGGACGGACAAAGCTTAATCGACTCAGCTCGTCATGCTGATCAAGAATATATATACTTTATGTGGTCGGAGATGATTCCTTCTATGTGTTGCAAACTTCTGGGCAAAATTATAATACACTTTTCAAGTGTATAAAAATAGTGCTTAACTAAAACAAATCTTGTATTGAATTGCCATTTGTAATTAATTTTTTTCGTTTTGTAATAATGAAATTATAAAATATCAATTTATTCTTGTAAAACACGCAAATAAATATAATCCCACACCCTCACAATTGCTTCTTAAAGCTGCATCAAAGTGACGGACTCCTTTACAGTGACGAATTTTGTTTCAGAAATGATGCCCTACAGATCCTTAATTGGATTTAGATCCGAACTTAATGCCGGCCACTGTAACAACGGAATATTGTGGGACCCGAAATATGCCTTTGTAGCATTGATACGGCCAGGCCCAAATTGAATTTACAACCTGCCTTTAGCACTAAAGATAGCCTATACCATGAGGGACTAATCACCATAATTGCGCTTGTAACAAATCCATCTGGGCCGTCTAGGTTAAACTATTTTTATCACTTAATATGAAGGATTTTATTTCTGCTTTCCAAATCTTATTGATGTGAAACATCTTTAATTTCGGTACGAACGATTTTAGCAGGAGTAAAATTTGATTTCAGCGTCACGTGACGCTGACGTCATTCATATTTTGTGTGGTTGTTTTATGGAGTTTCCGGCAAACACACACAGACGAAGAGGATTTGAAGATGGGGGAAGTGACTGCAAAATATATTTTAAAGCAGCATATAACAGACATGCGGAAGCTCCAGAAAGAAATTCTTAATGAGAGTTTTCAAAATTCAAATTTAAATGACTCGTTGTTCGAAAGCGAAGAAGAGAAGTTAGAAGTATGCACTATTAAATCTGTTAATGATGGTATAGACTCCTTCGAAAACTGTCCAAGAGAACATACATCGTTGTTTTAAAATTTTGGAAAGGTCAAAAAACAAAGTCTTAAAAAAATATTGCCTCAACTATACTGGCTGATCCAGCAACTCAGGTATAGGAACAGGCCTTTTTAACACTTAAGTTTGATCTTTCTGATCTAAGAGCTAGTACAGATGAACACCTCCTAGAAGATACAATACTTATCAACTTAAACTAAGCTATTCTCAAAAGATGTAAATGTCAGCTAATGAATTTCATAACTAATATTTCACCTGTCCATTACCTCAGAGGTTAAATGGCTACTGCCAAAGCCACTTAATGCACCTGGACTACAACGTCAATTTTGGATTCAGTATTTTTCCCTACAATTCAAAAGTAACAAAATAGCTAATTCATATTTAAAAATTTCAACAAATAAAAAAAAAATAACTGAAATGGCCACATTGGTACTCACCCTCCGACAGTGTGGGACCTGATTGACTTAACTCTGCCTTCTGTAGTCCAGTGTTTGCCACACCCTTGACGCCATCTCACTTACATGCACACGAAACAATTATGATAGGCCAATTCAACCCTCCATTCGATACGAAGTGACGTCCATTGTCATCCGTTCTTGTGTGCACATGTTATTATTAGGTTTTGATGAAGTGGTTGTACTTCATGGACTCACCCTAAATGACTTTTGGTTCGTCCTTGGACATTAGTTATAATTTCTAGTTGTCAAGTGATATAGAAAATCAAATTCCCCCACGACCACAACGACACCAAATAAAGTCATAAAAATTTTGTAAGTTTATTGTATTATTGTTAAGGTCTTCTTTTGGGTCAGCAGGTGAAATGGGCGAACCGTTTCAACGGTGTTAAGCATTTTCAAATACACGACACAAATGCCTGACCAAGTATGTCGAGAAACATCATTAAAATCGAATTGAATATGCAAAGCATTTACGTTATTTCAGTTTTATTTGCACTCGTGCGCACAGTGGGTGGCATTTGGTTTTGTGCTTTTGTGTTTTTATGTGTCTAATGGAAACTTGCCCAGGTCTCCTAAATTGATTTGTGCCAAAAGTTTTACAGCCTAATAAATGGAATTCATTGTTAGCAAGAGAGAAGGAGACATCACCCCGCACACTGATGGGCTAATTATGGAACGACAAATATGGCAAATTAGCATAAAATTTTTGCAACATTAAAAATTATACTTTATTATGCTCTTTTTTTTATTGTTACTTTGTGACTAAATTGATTAATGAGGCAATTTAATAGTTTTTCGGCTGTTTATGGACAAGTTTTTATACGACACTTAAAAATTATGAGTAGTATGTTTTTTTTTATTTTAATATCCATCTGAACAAATTATTGTTTTGGGCACATGTTGCACAATTTGTGTGTTGTTTTGTTTTCTTTTGGTATTCAGCAGTGAAAGTGGTTCGTCAGGGAGTCATTAAAATTTCGGGGCTTGGCGGATTAAACAAGTTATGGCCATACGCTTAAAGGTGTTGGCGGCATAGTTCTATGGGGGGATTACTGTGTCGTAGGTGTATTTTGGGAAACTTTTTTATGACGTCCATTAAAATATGGATTTGATTTTTGCTGATTTTGGACCTTCAGATGAGAATGATGGACTAAAAAACAAAATCAAGAAAATGATTGTTTATAAGCCAATTAAGCCCCTTACTGGTACGAGTTTGTTCCTTAAGAGAACGACGAATAGTGGAACAAGTGAAGAATAAATATATTGAACTCTTTGGAATTGTTTGAAAACAACCGCCAAAATGTAAATTATATCTATATTTTAATGTTAAATAATTTTTAAGACCGCAAACACTGTAAAGAAATGGACGAAACAGACTATTAAAATTTACAGACATTATAAATAGAAAACCGTGTGTAAAATAGTAAGTAAAAAAAAATCATGAATAACCGAAAAAACCATCGTTTTCAATCTTAAAACCTCATTTTGATATATCTGAATTTAATTCAAACAGGTGTTCATGAAGTCAAGCGTCGCATGTTTCCGGAGTTATCCCAGATATTGTTGCCTTTGATATTCTAAATTCGTTTGATAGAATTGTCACGCTGGATCCTGAAGCCGAGTAGCGCCGTGTCACTGCAAGTGAAGAAAATTCGTCGTCAGCTTTCTCCGAACAAAAGTGCTGGATGAAAGTGGCTGCATCCAAGCGCACATTTATTCTTCTAAATCTGTAGGCCCGACTGACAGACATACTGACTGGCTGATATATTATCAACCCACATCGAATACTTCTTATCCTACAGATCTAAGTTTTGTCATAGACCTTTGTTTAGTTATGTAGGCGCGCACTAAGAAAGAATATTTGGAAAATTTGTCCGCGACGTTGGTGAAGAGGCCGAAGAAAAGTTTGCATGGGCCGCACAAGTGGCTGTGGTGCTCAAGCAATATGGTGGGCAATGCTGTTTTGAGAGAGAGAACGACTCACACTCATATTGTATGTATGTGTCCTGGCTCTCTGAGACAGATAATAGCTGCTATGAGAGACATGTGTTAGAAAGAAATAGCAATTAACAAGAGAGAGAAAGAGAGGGAGTACACACAGAAAAAAATTATATGGTAATGGGGGAGAGCGAAGAGCGCAGGAAGAGGGAGGGTTGGCGAGGGGAAAGAGTCGATAGCTTTGCAGGGAGGTGGAAAGTCAATTTGTGATATTTAGTTCGTAACGTTCAACGAGATGGGACTTATATCGAAGTTTTATCAAAAAATATTCAATCCTGTTCCGAAACGTAGTAGAATTGTCGTACATCGAGTTGGTTGCTTTTTTTTAGTCGCTTTCAACCGTCAATCAATAGCTGCTAGGGTTGCTTCATATAAATTAATGTATTTGGAAAACACTTTTTCTATTTTATTTAGCTATATTTAACCATATTTAATATGACTTAATCAAATGTAATAATTAAATACTTTGTTTTAAATAAAAAGACTTAGTGTTTCTCTTTATTATATATTATAATGTCTTTATTTTTAGTTTTACATGCGCTATTACAACAGCCAGCTAATGCTGTGTATAGAATTTTAACCGACTTGTTTCGAACCGCGTCGATCACGCCCTAAGTCCAAACGGTTAATACCAAATCGGGTCGTCCCCCCTCCAGATCGTTCGCCTTGTAGTATGGAGCGGTTTGTGTTAAATTTTTAAAATTGCGCAGCTATATTTTTAAACTACCAAGATGAATGTTTGTAGTAATTTTGTTTGTGTACTAATTTTGAATTGTATGTGGATATCCTAAAAAAGTTTCAGTTTGTATCAGTCTCTTATGGTTAATCATGTTTTTATAGTTCGCAAGTGCAGTCCAATTCGATCCATTTAAAATTTTTATGGTTTCCTTTCAGTTGTGGTTTTGTAAGACTTAGGGCTACGCAACAAAATGAAAAGTGTCTTCAGTGTCTTCTCATGTTAATGTTTTTGCTCAAATCGAAATCCACCTAGATTTCGCAACTAGGTGGATTTTGTGCAATCGGTTGTCATGTAGATTGAATTTGGGCATTTGCGCACACCGGGAGGGCTGGAAAGGCACTAAAAGTGAAATGGCAGCGCCTTGCCACTCTCTGAATTATTGTTTTAATTATTGCGCGCCAATTTTAAAAAATAAAGCATGAATTTCACAGAGGAGGAGAAGGTTTTCTTTTGGGACGACTTGATACTATGATAGGAGATTAAGCATTAGTTCTAAAGCTAAGTTCACACCGGCAACTAAATAGTACAATTTTAGATGAAAATTGGTCCATATAGGCCAAATTGTTGAACTTTCCGGCCATATTTGATCAAATTATTTGCGTATAACACAATAGTTTTAGTTTTAAATCCTATCAAATCTTCAATCATGGCTATTTTAATCATAATTTGGCCAAATTATTTGCCTGTGTGAAGCAATGAACTAGGGGAATTAGTATGCGGATCTGTCTCTTCGGCAATGTCTGCAGGTGTCTTGCACATAAAAGGCACATCTCAGATTTGCCATTTTGGGTCTAATTATTATCATTTCAGACTTAACTGTTTTTAGCAGCAGATGTTTTTTGATTTTAAATATTTTTCAGTGTGACCATATGTGCGCATACATAAAAATACATTATTAGGTTAAGCATGTACATGGTTTTGAAATCAATGAGGATGAAGTAGATGGCAACGAAATCCATCTAGGTCAGCGATGGCCCTTGGTGGCATCCCAGGGCCGAAAATATTTCGCTATTCACATGTACACAACCCGAGCGCTTGCCGAAGCTGAGACCAAAAGAGCTGAAAGGCGTCATTCGCTCGACAGAGTTCGAAGCGGTTGGGTCGAAGCAGATTCACGGAGCTTTATTTTCGCACACTAATACACTCTCACTTTTCATCGCTGATCTAGATGTCTAACCATGAACATGAGCAAAGCAAATACAGCAAATTCACCTAGATTTGCAAAAACAGCAACATGAGAAAACGGCCCTTAGGAATCTTTGCGTTCCCAATTATGGGCAAACAGTACTGATGCTGCTGTGGAATGCACAATCTTCATATAATCACTAGAAATGGGCGCGGGACGAAAATATGTCTACACCCGAAATCGACGAGGTGCGGGAGAGGTATTTATTCAGTATTGTTTCAGCTTGACAGCAATGGATTAATATATATGTGGGCCATCTAGTGTTTGAAATTTGAACCATTCATAATTTGACTTTAAAAATGTCAAATGTTATTCGAAAAGGGACAAATATTTAATAAAAACTTTGACATTTACGAAATGGGTCGCTATTCGCTTGAAGAAAGTTGGGAAATTACAACAACATATTTCCAAAGTGGTGAGTCCTCGACTCAAACTGTGAAATTTGAAAAAAAAAAACATTGAGAAAAACTTAATTTGTGGATCAATTCGTGAAGCGAGTTCGTCAAACTGGAATGTTGGTGGATAAACTAACCCGTGTACGTACTCGTCCGGTGAGCTCGACTGAAAACATTGCCAAGTCACCCGTGGTGGTCATTTGACCGAAATTGTTTTTCATAAGAAAATGACATGAACCAACCTTTCCAATAAACATTCAACCTTTGAAAAATTTCGAGCCGTTATTTTTTTAAAAGCAAAAAATGAAATTCCAATTTTTAAATGGACCAGAAAATTTGTTTGGGTCCTTTGGAATGGTATGGGAAAAAATTTAACAAACTGGCTTGTCACATGAAATATAGTTCAAATAAGCTAATTAGAGCTAAAAGTACATTTGATTGTTGTCACAAACGTGCCAAATGCGTACTGCTGTTAACATTGAAAATTACTCATTCCTGTGATACACGGTTTCTTTGACACTGAAATGTAACTTCTGTGCCCTAATGTAAGCGCACCATAAGATTTAAATTAATACTTTCTAGGTTGATATTTATCAAAAAAAATGATACAAATTCATACTACTTTTTGCTCATGAAATTCACGATTTGCAAAATCAAATTTGTTCTTTTTTATGCAGCTTTTGAAAATTCAGAAAATGACCAGCGCGCATATGAGAAAACAAAAGATCAGGCAACACCAACTCAACGTTAAGCTGTCTGCGCCGCGCCTTTTCATGAATTGACGGTGATTTCATAGTGAAATTTCGTGTACTTCGTGTACGCACTTACTTTCAGACCCTTTTCAAGAATTGATTTTGCAAAATGAGCATAGTATAAACGTAGTATCAGTTCCCATTTAAATCCCATTGAATTTGATTCAAATTGATATTGATAAAACATTTTTTGGTTGTAATAATCTGGGGATTATATTCGTGCAACCCTTACGAAACATATTTAATAAATTAATTAAAATAATACAAATATATTATACATGTTGGCCATAACTACTTCAAACCCTATGGCACTTACCTGACTCAATTTCCCAGAACTTGTACCCCATGTTAAATGCTCAACATCTAAATTGTTAATTCCTCCCCTTATTGCCAACTTTAATTTATGCCAAAATAATAAGGTGCAACTACACAGTCTCATTTCCATATTAAATATAGTTGTAATTGCGCCTGCTAAATAATGCAATTTTACAATTTTTATAGACCATGTTTGTCTTTAATTAAAATAATTTATAATTGAGTTAACGCCAAGGGTGAGGGCTGGCAGAATTTTTTTTGTTTTTTTTTTTTTTGCAGAATTTTTGCATTTGGTTTTAAAATGCAGCACGATACATGGCCATAAAGTGTAGCTGCGTTTAGCTTAAACAAGTCGACAATTTGAAAAGCCAATTTGCGCATAATATGTTGAACGTGAGCAAAAATTCAAAACAGAGAATTGCACACACGCACAATGGAGACGACCAGGTAGAGGTGTGTGTCTGTGCTTGTATACAAATAACTATTAGGGTAAATGTTCAAGTGCTTATTAAGAAATCATTGCCCGCCCACCAGTTTGACCCAAATTCAAATTTTCAAATATTCAAATTGTGCGCGTATTTACCAGCACTGTTCGTGATTAAGCAACTGCGCAATTGAAACAGTCTGGCAGCGCTGACAAATCTGAGAAACTGATCGTAGCAAAAGTTTGGCGTCGCCGACTGAAACACATTTAAGACATTTTCAAGTATTTTTAAGCCATAAGATGCCACGCAACAAAGCCATAAAAAAGACTTTCAACGCAGGTGACTTCGTCTTTGCCAAGATTCGTGGCTATCGTGCCTGGCCAGCCCGGATACTTGAGGCTTCGCACGGACGCTACAATGTTTACTTCTATGGAACTTGCAACACTTCCAAGCTGCCCCCCAATCAAATCTTTGAGTATGAAAAGCATCGGAAGCGCCTGGGAAAGGTAAAGCGTAAGGTGGCCCGTAACATGAAGTTCAGAGAAGGCCTCAAACATATACGGCTAGCGCATGCTAACCCCAGCAAGGATTATGGTTACCGCGAAACGCTGGCCAAACTAAAGGGCGACATTGTAGAGACTGAAAATGTGCTGCTGTTTGATGAAGCGATTGAGGCAGACAACTCAAACGAAATTCTGGAAACTGAGACGGATACCGAGACTGAGGGATTGCCGGAGAATTATTTCCATGTTACCGCTGAGTCAGATTAAAACGAGCTGCGACAATAACCTTACATACAGTTCGAGATTAAGATTAATCAATTTTCCAACAACATGAAGTATATAATATACATACTTGGATGTAACTAAAGTTACAATCTGTTCTTACTAAGTTACTTACTAAATTAATTTCCTTTATGTATAGTCAAAGGTAAAACTTAATGTGAATTACTTTACCAAAAATGAAATTATCCTTGTCGTTACGCAAAACTCCCAATCAAAATTAAAGACAAATATTTGTAACTCTACTCTTCCGTCAATGTTTAATTTAGACTCTACGTATTTAACCTTTTATCGCTGATCCTTATATTGATTAGCACAGTTTGTGGCTGGAAATTAGCATGCCAAAATCGTATAGGAATTGGGTCGAAACGAATTTGTAGACCACGTGGAATACATTTTCAACAGCTGTTTAATCAGTGCTGCCATCTTAGCTATTTTATTGCTTGATCTAGCCATTTAGAGGGTAGAAAAGTTTTACACCAAATAACTGAGGCAGGCCCCACCCCAGCCTCAGCAATGGTCACGTATGGCCATGCTGCATCATGTGCCACCTCCTCGCACGCGTAAGACTCACTGTGTGTCTCGGACACGACAACATCAGGGACTGGTCACATTCAGACCCGAGGACTTGCCGGCGACTGCATGAGCAGCATCACCAAATGGACATGTACCCACGCATCATCATCCCAGTCCCAGTTAGAGGATCGTCATCGGTGCCTCAACTCTTTGATGGTTCCTTTGAGTTTATCAAATATATGTGTAACTCCACGGACTTTACAGCCGCTCCTAGCTCCAACATCTCCAGTAAAAGCCCGCACTCGCACCAGCATCACCATCTTGTGTGCGCATGTCACCTCCTTCAGCATAACCACCTATGCTACCAATACGATCAGCACATCCTCGTATTCAGTAAAGGATTAACCAATGCCTGGCCGCGCCTCGTCTACATGCTTCTTATCGACCCTTACAAAACACGCTGGCAGAGTCACCCACTGGTGACATATAAAGCAATTCTGGTAGAGTCTTATGCGACTACGCTGCACCGGTTTCGGACTGCAGCCCTCAGTGACACGCAATGAAGCAACCTCCAGGGAGCCCAAAACGCAGCCCTGCCCACCATCACCGGATGCCACACCATGGCCCATGTAGACCACCTAGATGAAGAGACCCAAATCCTTGGTGTCCGTGATCACTGCTGCTTGTAGACTCTCACCCGAACTACCAAGCTCTTCAAGTCCCACTACCCCCGCATCAGCCATCAAGTCCTGAGAACACACCTGCCGGTTTACCAAAACATGGTGATTGAAGCTATTAACCGCCTGAAGCCAAACATTGTCTTGGGAGGTAGACCTCCTCCTATAAACGATGCCGAAAAAAACCCTCCCAAGTAGCACCAGGACAACCTTGGCACAACTCAGGTAAGAATACTCAAAGCCCTGAATAGCTATCTGGCCAGGATAAACCAGGCAATAACAGATGAATGCCCAAATAGCGGACTATCTCCACATGATATGCCTCATCTGTGCAATTGCCAGGCCAACTTAACAGCCCTCACACTAGGGTTGTCAATATTTTACGATATATTGATATATCGATATTATTGTTGGTCGATAAGGGTTATTTCGAAATGATATTTTTTTTCGGCGATTATCGATATTTTTATAAGCGATATATCACTAAAAATTACTATACCAATAGCAGGAGAACAATATCAGTAACCTAAAATCGAGGAAAATCCTGACTATTGTACAGGAAATAGGAGCTGTTAAAAATTTGTCAAAAAATATAGATGTTATATTACATTTTCAAACAAAAACATTTTGCTTTGTTTATAATATTCAAAGGGAACTTATGGGTAAAAGCTTTAAGAATGGTACAATAAAACAATTAATGATTCTTTACCATGTTTATCTTCTGATAAGAAGATGAAAAGCAATCTTTATGCTTTAAAGGATTGAAAAAACTAACTATCATTCTTAAAAACTTAACAATGTCGCATTTGTTGAATTAGCTGTTCCTGCAACACAAGTATCAGTCTAGCGCACATTTTCTACTCATATATTTGTTTTATCCAGCGATAGAGTCAGTAATAATGAAAGATTGCTGGAAGACACACTAATGATTATTAAATTATGCAGTGCGTTAACTGAGATGAAAGAATTTGCCCCACTAATACAGAAAGGCCGAAACTTCAGTTAATTTGTTTTGCACTTGTGACGCCTTTGGAAATCCCAAACAGTCATAGCAATGCTAGCATGAGATGGCCTCTGATAACTAGGCAAAGCCTGCTGATGATAAAACCGCGAGGTTCTTGAAACAGCTGTACAGTCGACCATCCCTCCTTTGTGGGTGTGTGTGTGTGTGTCTTGTTTTAAAAGATATGAACAAACGTAAATTTAAAATAGTAGAAGAACGGTTGCGCAGCGACTCCGTTTCTGTTAGAAATTAGTCAGCTGTTTGCTCTCACTTACGCTCTCAGAGTGCATTTGGGAAATTAAGCCCGGCCCCACCAAACGCGGAATCTTCCTATGGAAGAATCTCAATGTAGACTATCGGTTTACACTGCTTAAGCGTAGTATACACTTCCACCAAAAGTGACAATTCTTTTGTTTTGGGACAGTGTGACCAGGTTGTAAGATCTATGCATGTAATATGGTCGCATTGCCTAGAGCGTTGTTTTTGGTTTAATTTTAAGTTATAAGTTTCACAATTAATAAACACAGAGGATTAACATGCGTTCTTCACGGCCAACCCCTGGCTACGGGGCCTTATGAGCAGATATGACAATTTAGTAATGATTAAATTCATAATAATTACCCAGTTTAAATTTGGTTGAAGTCTCACGGTGTTCTGTAGCTTGCTTTGAGAATTGCGCTCAATCATTGATGAGAAAATTATTCAAATTTCACCCTATTTTGCATATTTGTGTATCGACAATGTGCGATACCGTATGGAGGAATACTTTTTTTTATGAGGCCTTTTTGTTGGAAGTGTGGACTGCCACCAAAGCGACTGCCAAAGGGCTTTGGCACAAAAATTTTTGTGAGTTTTTTTTATATGGAGTTTTTTGTTTTGGCAAGTCTTTGGTGGAAGTGCATACTACGCTTTAAAATTGAGCAGCTTAAATTTTATCTATAATACTCATTGCTCCATGACACTGACCTGAAGCCTGCTAAAACGTTCGATGATCCAAGCTCGAATATTATATTATCAAGTCTCACTTTTGTTTATTACAAAACAAAAACAGGTTCGAAACCGAACCTAGGTTCAGCGGCTTTCTAAACCTGCTCCGTGAAATGCGATTTCGAAGTGGAATAAAAAATTTAATAATATTTGAGATCGATTTGTGCGAGCTAGGAATTCATTTTAGACCCATGAATGGAATTTTCTTCGAATTTTCCGCAGATTTCGTTTTTGCTATACGCTTTGTTGCCTTTTTTCCCACCCATACAAATCGACGTCCAAATTTATGGTAAATTTTCAGAAAACAAAGTCACTCAAATCTTAAAGATATCCTATTGGAAAGACAAGATATAACAGCCAATAGAAGTGGTCATTAGTAGTGTTATGGTGAAGGTGTTCCTTGAAAACTTTTCAGTTTTCTAAAGCTTTAGAAAAACCTGATATATCGATATTGAAAACTTGGATTTTAGATATTATCGATATTAATATTTTGAGAGATATCGACAACCCTACCTCACACCTTGCGCAGTTTATCGACGACACAAGGTCACTAACAAAACACAGCAAGAGTGCGCACAACGTTTCTCACCATATAGAGACATGTACACAGAGAAAACAAAATTGGCTACACGGCGCGTGTAGAAACGTCAAACCTAAACGCAACGTATTTACGCGACGTGCAGAAAAGCTACACGCGACGTGTAGAAATTAAAAATCTAAATGCAAATGTAGAAAAGTTAAATGCTGCGTGTGCAAAGGCAAAGTCTACACGGCATTAGAAAATCAGCTCATTTCCCCAAATAATTCTACATTTTTCATGCATCAATCTGAATACCACACGGAGGTTTAGGTTTTCTACATTAACGTTTGGATATTGAAATCCTACACGCGCGTGTGGAAATTCTACACGAAAAATGTAGCTCCACATCAGTACTGAATTCTTATATTTTTCGTTTAGCAAGCTGGTTGTCACACGTGACGTGTGGGATTTCTAAATGTACGTTTGGATTTACAAAAATCTAAACGCTGCGTGTTGAAAATCTACACGAATCGTGCGCAAATTTCTGTTGCCTGTATATAAATAGCGATTGCGTTGAATTAGAACTTGAGAATTACAAGCAAGCAAATATTGGATTGTGCCTTTAGCAGATTCAATACAAGTAATGTCTTAGAGGCCTTGCCTTACACGCGTTACGTGGCGGAGACGTCTAAAACATCATTCCAATCGTGTTGCAGTCCAAGGGGCCGGGAGTTCAAATCTACCAGAGTAAGTAAAAAAAATATAAATTTGTAAAAAAAAAAAAAATTAAAAAGCTACACGAAAATGTAGGATTTCTACACGTTTCGACCGGGATTTTCAACCCACTACTTTTGTGTAGCTTTTCTGAACGCGAGTGTGGCTTTCTGAGTTCTACACGCCACGTGTAGGTTTTTTGCACGCGCGCGTAGATTTCTAAATTCTACACGGCGCTTGTAGCTTTTCTGCACGCCGCGTTTAGCTTTCTCATTTCAACATGCGGCGTGCAGAAAAGCTACACAAAAGTAATGGCTTGAAAATCCCGGTCGAAACGTGTAGATATCTTCCATTTTGTTTTTGCTTTTGCTTTTTTTTTCTGTGTAGGAGTCCAGTTGCTGATGGACATCCCAAAAGAAAAATTCCCTCCCCCCAATGGTCACTGGGGGAGGGAGTAGCTGTGGCAACACCGATCGATGTTTTCAGTGGATAGTTAACACACCATAGGTTAAAAGGTAGGTATATACGATTGTGGGGGGGGGCCCCCCCGACCCCCCCCAGCCCCCCCAAAAAAAATTTAAAATGAAATTTTATTTAGAAAGAAGGGAAAAACCTTCATTTAAAATAATTATACGGTCAAGTCGAAGTTAGCTTTCCTCCATTTTTTGACTGAATTCCTGCGTTTGTGTTGAACTGGCCACGTTTTCGCTATATTTTACGGGCTTTCTTAATAATGACGACCCTTGTACTTAGCCATTGTCTGAATAAATTGTGTCATAGCTTACATGTTCCTGAAATTTCAAAAACTGTTTAGTTCAGTGTCCCCAAATCAAAAATTTATTTACCATAAAAAATTCTTATCACAATTCCCACAGTTTACTTTCGCTTTGCCCTATCTCTAGCCCAGTGACAGCAATTAGTTATGAGCCAACGGGTGACACCACCTCGGATATCGAGGGTTCTCCACACATTGTTATCAGCAGAGACCAGGACCTAATGCCCTTGTTTAAGCTGTCTAACGAGCCTTTAATTTATAGAACTCTGTGCTCCGTTGACAAATGCCCGGCAATTTGATACCCAAAACAGAAACAGAGACATGGCGTTGCGAGAGATTTGGACTGGGTTTCATTATACAAATTGAAATGTTTGTTGTACCCGGGCTGTGAGTCTCTCCATTGTTCAGAATTTTGTTAATGTGCGCCGCAGGGTGCGAGGTGGAGGCGAACAAGTGTTGACCAAAGATCTGTGTTTCTCTGCTGGCCTCGTCTACTCTCCGGCTCATTTGTGGCGCTTTTGTGTGCGCTAGATAACCAATATTTTATAATCATGTCCAATAATGGTGTGCATATTAATTTCACGAACGTATAAAGCAATTTTATGGCTTTTTAAAAACTCCCATTAACAAAAGGTATCCATGCACAAACACAAAAGAGTCGGACGCTGGCGCGACCCCATGGCCAAGATCGACAAATCTTCGCTTCAATGGTAAATGGAGTTATAAACGCATAAAAGGGTGTTCATTGTGGGTTCCATTGGCGTTGGCTTTCACAAATTTTATATGGGGCTATCAATTAATTAGAAAAAGACATTTTCACATTTCGAAAATGGGTGGATGGATGGGATATGGCAAGGGTCTGCTAATACAGTCGTTAACATTTCCAGGTTTTACTTTATTTTATGACAGTTATCAGTTCGGCTCTGTTTATGACCTGCTGACTCATCAGCCCAGCTGCGGCTTTTGATTGTTGCGGAAGATCTTAAAGCTCTCCATCTGGCTGAGGGTACCCTTAAAATTAATGGCCAGCTCAAAGCTTATGCCACGTAAAGCATCGTCACTGGACTGCATACAAATTACTCCCGTGACCAGCTCATTCTTCTGAACATGCAAAGGTTCATCCAGATGCAGCAAAGTCTGTTCCCAGTGTGTCCAGGGTGCTCTCGGTGAGGTGGAAAACCCATTTGAGGCCTGCGTCTCACTCAACAAAAAGGCCACATCGAAGTAGACGACTATGGCATGAATTGTTCCAGATCTCAACACTCGCAACTGAAAGTTGGAACGAAAACCAACCGGCTGATAGGGAACACGGGCCAAATGCAACGAGTGCACTCGGCAATCCTCAGTGAGAAGTTGCTGTATGGTCACACAATCGACCACAGCTTCATGGGCCACTGTGTGACGTATGCACCTCATATTAAATCCTTCCACATTATTCCAGAAATTCAAATGAGCCGCATGATGATGATCCGTTACACCTGCTACATAGAGATTGGCCACATTGGGTAAAATTAGTCCGCCAGGTGCCAGCCATTTGTCCCTGGCATAAAGCAACGCTTGGAACATGGAATCCACATAGAGAGATTGACTAACCAGATGTTACATTGGACATTTACTAAAGAAAGAGTCATTGAAATTATACTTACCCCATCCAATCGGACACTATAATATCCACTTGTCTTATTCCCTGCGGCAGCTCGATTTGCTCTACTATGCCCTTGACAACTGTTATCACATTCTCCCAATGATTATCCTTAACAATTGCCTTGGCCGTATCAGCTATGTCCGTACACTCCACTGCAATGACCTTGCTAGCACCAGCCTGGGCTGCAAACAGGGAGAGTATGCCCGTGCCACAGCCCACATCCATTACAATCTTACCCTGGAACAGCTGCTTGTTGTTGTAGATGGCATCACGATAGGCCAAAGTTCGCACCGAATCCTTAAGCATAATCTCATGCAGCTCCAGTGGAGTAGAGTTAGGGAAATAGCAAGTGTCCTCGGCCTCTTTTGCTGGCTGTTTCCTAGTGTTCACATTTGAGTCCTCTACCGACATGGTCGAAAATAATTTAAGAAAATGATTGAAACGACTTTCTCAAAATAATCTGATTGATAAAAGTTGAAGAGAAAATTCTGGTGATAGAAGACGCAGAGCTATCAAACGATCAAATATTTACATCAGTTGAACTCAAATCAAGAATGTGTGGCACTATTGAGAGACCATCAAATGAGAAATCTATAAAAAATTTATTAAAGTTTTACAGAATTTAAAAAATTATAAAATATTTGGTATAATACATAAAAATATGCTAAACACTTATTTTGCTTTTTTACAGCGCTGGCTCAAGGTCAATGGTCAATTATAATTTAATGCAATCAAAACAATTGGACAGAGATAGCTCACAACATTTATTGGAATAGCAATGTTTCTATGCGTTGCGAACTTCTGGACAAAATTATAATACCTTTTACATACCTTGCAATCAAAGAAGACAAAGAAATAAATCTTTAAAACAAAATATCAGTTTTCCAACTACTAAGCATTCATTATCGATTTATGAAGTTTGGTTACAATCAGATAAAAGTTAATGAAGATGTAAGCAGTCGAAGATTTGCCATAACAATGAGAGAGAGGTTCACTCAGTAGCAGATCTAGTCCTTATGTATAAAAATGAATGTTTGTTCTGTTTGCTTAAACCGTTTTTGCTGTGACTGAAACTTTATCCGACTGTTTAAATGATGATCCAAACACCGCGAAAATTGCAAAATTATACCGATCATCCGATAAAAATAAAACTTTGGGGATTGGTTGGACGCTTGCCCTAGATGGTATCCCAGTTGAAGAAATGGGCGGGAAATGGTAAAAAGACCGCGAAATTTGTAAAATTTCTGATTGCGATAAAACTTTGCGTATGGAGTTGGTTCACAGATAACTTATATCTAAATAGTAAAAAAACCGCGAAATTTGCAAAAGATCTAATGGTAAAAAAATCGAGAAGTATTAAAACGAGAAAGGCAAAGCTAACTTCGTCTGTACCGAAGTTTTGATACACTTGAAATAGCTTGTCACAACGGTTACCGACTTCGACCAAACTTCGCAGATCCGCTTTAAAACATTACATATTACCCCATGACATGTTTGAGAGCAGTAATATTGAGAACAAAAAGTTTTCTCACTACCCATTTTCGAACGAACATTTGTATGGCAGCACGAAGTAGGCATCCGATCTGGTCGGTTCCGACATATTAGCAGCGTCAGTAAAAGAAGACTTATGCAAAGTTTCAGCTCGATAGCTCCAAAACTGAGGGACTAGTTCCGTGAACAACACGCACGACGACGCAGACACGACGCAAATTAACAACTCAGCTCGTCTGCTGATCAATATATACTTTTGTGTCGGAGTGATTCCTTCTATGCGTTGCAAACTTCTGGGCAAAATTATAATACACTTTTCAGTGTATAAAAATGTTTATAGGGTTAAGGCTAAGGTTATTATGAAAATTGGATAAATGGCAATTAAAGACGCATATATAAGAAGTGTAGACCAAAAATCGCTATTCTATTCTATTCTATTCTATTCTATTCTATTCTATTCTATTCAATTCTATTCTATTCTATTTTATTCTATTCTATTCTATTCTATTCTATTCTATTCTATTCTATTCTATTCTATTCTATTCTATTCTATTCTATTCTATTCTATTCTATTCTATTCTATTCTATTCTATTCTATTCTATTCTATTCTATTCTATTCTATTCTATTCTATTCTATTCTATTCTATTCTATTCTATTCTATTCTATTCTATTCTATTCTATTCTATTCTATTCTATTCTATTCTATTCTATTCTATTCTATTCTATTCTATTCTATTCTATTCTATTCTATTCTATTCTATTCTATTCTATTCTATTCTATTCTATTCTATTCTATTCTATTCTATTCTATTCTATTCTATTCTATTCTATTCTATTCTATTCTATTCTATTCTATTCTATTCTATTCTATTCTATTCTATTCTATTCTATTCTATTCTATTCTATTCTATTCTATTCCATTAGATTCAATTCTCCTGCAGCCATCCATTTTCTTTGATTTCTGTTTTGGGTTTCGTTTGTTCCTCCCCATTAATTATTGCATATAACATTGCCTGGATTTTAAAATGGAAAACTAACCGAAAAGGTCTATAAATGATGTTTTAGCTATTATCTTTTAAAAAGATTGCACAGCTCACGCACGTTTCGTGTTTTGTTTCACTGTCAAACATCTTCAGTTTGCTCTATAATTTAACCATGAATCGTCTTACAAACGAACAACGCTTGCAAATTATTGAATTTTATTATCAAAATGAGTGCTCTGTTAAGAAAGTTCATCGCGCGCTTCTTCCATTTTATGGTCAGTTTAATCAACCCACTGAAGCGGCTATTCGGGCTATTGTGACTAAATTTCGCACCAAATTTACATTGTTGGACATTAAACCACCAACACGCTTACGTAGAGTGCGAACTGAAGAAAATATCGTAGCTGTATCAGCCAGTGTTAATGATGACCATCAATTATCGATTCGGCGCCGTTCGCAGCAATTGGGCTTTTGTTAAAATGTTCTGAAAATTTTGCGGAAGGATTTAGGTGTGAAGCCTTTCAAAATACAGCTGGTGCAAGATTTGAAATGGTCCATCCGCTTAGTCCAATTTTGGCATACTCCTTCCAACATTTCAGTCGGTATCTCACGAATAAATGCATTGGTAGCTCTTGCAATGCTTCTGGCTAATATTCACTCCAAAATCGACAATTCTGCTTATTTAAGTACCCATTGAGCCAAAAAGCTTCGTCGCTGAACACAATATTTCGGTAAAAAAGTAAATCTCTCCAAGAGCCCATTCACCAAATATTCTACGTTGCGGTAGGTTGTTCGCATTGGAAGACAGCATTGATGCATTTATAAGTGAAATACCGGCCGAAATGTTGGAAAGAGTATGCCAAAATTGGACTAAGCGGATGGACCATTTGAAGCGCAGTCACGGTCAACATTTGCATGAAATAATCTTCAAACATTAAATTATATGGACCGTACTATCGATTCAAATAAAGATTTCATGCATTTTTCTGAATTTTATGTGTTTTTTTTTTAAAACTTTCCTATAGCTCTTAAAAAATCACCCTTTATTTGTACAACATTTAACAAATATGCCATATTTGTTCTCGAAGTCGTAAAATGCAGAGTTTGGATATGATTTTTATATGATAGTGCTCCGATTACGAAATTGTTTTTATGCTATTTGGTTAATCAGTGTAAATTTTTTTACACCTCATGCTTGATTCGTAACATGTGGCAACGCCAAAAACGCTAAGTAAGGTTTGTTATTTCATCATGAATAGACTAACATACGAACAGTGCTTGCAAATCAGTGAATTTTGTTGTGAAAATTCTTGCTCTGTGAAGAATGTGTTTTCCAAATTACGTCCTTTTTATGGACGTCATAACTGATTCACCGAACAGGCTATTCATTCTTTCGTGTTCAAATTAATATTGCTGCCAGTGTCTATATGGATTGCGATATGTCAATACGATGCCGTTCCCAACCTATGGAGCTTGTGTTACGCGTCCACCAAGTTTTACGAAGGGACTTCGGTATGAAGCCATACAAAATATAGCTGGTGCAAGAACTAAAGCCGGGTGATCTTCCACAACGTCGTTTGTGTGCTGAATGGGTCTCAGAAAAATGGAATGAAGTTTCACTTTACTATCGAAAGATTGTCTTCAGCGACGAAGTTTTTTTTTGCTCAATGGGTAGGTCAACAAACCAAATTGCCAAATGTTGTCTGAAGACTAGAGCTGCCAATGCACCCTGAAAAATGCACTGTACTTTTTCAAACATATGGAAAATCGCAACGTTATCCATTGACTGCAAAGTACCTAAAATGGAAGAATTGGACTTAGTTGACATGTGGTTTCAACAAGACGGTGCCACATGCGCACATTGAAGTATCACCAGGCTCGTTTCCGTTTATCGCTAGTTTGTGATTCCTTTAATCGTTGATTTGCTAAAATACTATTTCGTATGCATGAACCTATAAACAGAGTCCAAGGCAAGTCCCACTCTTACTCACACTGTCAACTCGCCTCCACAGTGCTCAGAATTCAATTA
Organism: Lordiphosa stackelbergi; assembly: GCA_018904235.1. NCBI lineage: Eukaryota > Metazoa > Arthropoda > Insecta > Diptera > Drosophilidae > Lordiphosa > Lordiphosa stackelbergi. Next base: position 141,889 of record JAEIFU010000349.1, read on the forward strand.
GAAAATACAATTTACGAGCCAGCCACGAGACATGGCACTAATACCAGCAGCCTGGACGTGGTCTTGGTATAAAACGCCAGAAAGCACATTAAGCAAACAAGCCGAAGGCGGCACGGGGGCATAAGCTACGCATGTAATTTGTAAGTAATTTTTTCAACTATCAACGGCCCAGACAAACGACAACCCATGATGACGATGACGATGACGACGCTGGCCACGCACTTAGCCAGCTCCCCTAAAAATGCATTGGAGGAGTGCAGGCACAAGCCAGCGCGCGTTAAGTTGGAAAAATTAAGTAACGAAAGCATTTGAATGACCAGGTGAATAGGATTGGGAATGGTCATGGCACAGGCATAAATTATGAATCATTTGGACGCTTCCTTATGACACCAAGAAGCTAGGTACTGAGTCCAGTTTGGCTTGGGTCTTCTTGATTATGCCAGGTAACCCGGGCCAGACAGGTGGGCAGAGGGTAATGTTTTCTTTGGCGACTAACAAGTATTTATGTTAAATCGGTTTGTGCCAATTTGCCTGGAAATGGTCAACATCATCAAAATGGCTAATGTTTACGTTATGTTTAGCTAAATGCTAATTGTAATGTCTGAATTGAGCCGATGGCACTAGCAATTGGAAGTGAGAGGTAGAAATTCTGCATGGAAATCGGAGCAGCTACAGGTGTGGCTGGTATTGATGGATAGCAATTATCATGGCACATTTAAACAAAATGCAAGAATTAGTAGGAAGTAATCAACTGTTTTGATGGAGCAGCGCACATGGTGGGTAACAATTAAGTACAATTGAATACAGGAAACATTGTGCTCAAAGAAAGAGCGAAGCTTGAATTTAGTTTGAAGATTTTAATGTAATGACAGGTTGGTCTTATTACAATTCTTTTTTCATCACTTTCAGTCTCCTTGACTTCAATGTCACAAGCTCTTAAACTCATAAAAAAATTAAATTTTGAACACAAAATGGATTGTCCTGATGAAAGGGTGGACAGCATGCTGAGCGATGTGGTTATTTCTCGGGCCTATAATCATTTTATAAAGTCCAATGCGTTTCTCTTTAAGGATAAGGTAAGCAGCTTAATCTGAACACTTTTATTCAAAACACTAGACTGTCCCGCTTGCAGATTGTATTGGATGTGGGCTGTCGCAGTGGAATGCTCAGCTTAATGACCGTTGAGGCGGGTGCTATCAAGGTTATTGCCTTGGGTAATATGAAGAGTGCGAAATATGTTAAGCAAGCTCTCAAGGGAGAGAAAGCAGATATTTTTGAAGCGGTCGATGGTGTCATTGAAAAAATAGTCCTGCCCTGTGGACTAAAGAAAGTGGACATTATTGTATCAGAATGGATGGGGTAAGACAAACCAATTTTCTTGCAGACGTGCAAGCCGCTTAGAAATTTGGAACAGATTTGGTTTTACTGTATGGTTTTCAGCAGGGAATCATTGTAAATCTTAGTTCGGTTGTGGTTCCATCACCCAACCTTTGGTTCGGTGTGATATGTTTAAGCTTAAAGTCTAGTTTGATAGTTGGTTCCGTATTGGTACATAGCTTGAATGCAAGGTGATATGGGTAGAGCCACTTTGTCTTAAGGGCATGCCACCAAAAAGACCGTTATGTTTGATTTGAGATGTCGGGCATAATCCCGGACTATTACTTGGAGGATTATTTGGATGTCTGCTGTTCGGGCAACTATAATCGTTTGAAGAAGTTTGTACCATGATGCAACAAAGAAGATGAGGCGATCTTTGAGAGCACAGACAGCTCGCGTCTAAACATTTTAGTGCGTTTTTTTGTTTTGCCGACGGGAATTTAAAGGGTGGTTGATTTTCTGGCACTGATCGCAATGTTGTTTTCGTTGTTCCTTCATTGCTTTTTTGCTCAACACACATACTAAATTTGCCATTCGTTCTCGCGCTTACTCCCCGCTCTCTCTCGCGCTCTGAGCAAAAGCGCTTAGTTGAAAGTGTTCCCTGAGCGAATCACCTTCTTTGTTGCATCATGGTTTTTGCAAGAGATTGGCTAAACGGCCTACAGGCGGGGGCTCGGAGTATCTAAAGAATATTCACTAATTAGCTTGTTCTGAACTAAGAGTAGAAATCCCATTGAATCCAACACCAGTTGGGCTTCGTAAAAAACGATTTCTACTTACTCTGTGGGGATTCGAACTTGGGGCCCTTGGTTTGAACACAATTAAAATGCCGTCGGTTGCGTTAAAGCGCGCGCTGGTGGCAGAGCGTCTGGCATTGAACTATTGACCACTTATAATTCTTAAGTTCGAGCTCCCAAGATATTTCGGAAAAGGGTCGGAAAAGTTTTTGGAAACATTTGTTCATCGATTGACTTAAATCTTGGTTTGCAAGAATAGTACGAACAATAATTCGCACATATTTTCGCCTTTGAAAACCCGCCCCGGAAAATGGTCCAATCTCTCAAAAACTTTTTCATCCTTACTTCAAACTCGTTTTGTTTTATAAATAAATGATGTTTTTTTTCCTTTAACTTTTGCTCATCTCGAAAATTCCTGAAAACTCTGCATACAAAAAACTATTTTTCACCATCTACTTAAACTCGGTTTAAGGGATAGAATACAAATAATTTTTTGCTTTTCCCTTTAAATACCCGAGTTAATAGTGGGCGGAAGTGGGTGTTGTTTTAGGATGTGGGTGTAAGTGGGCGTGAACTGGCGGAGTGGGAATGTGTGGGTAAGTGGGTGTGAAGTGCGTGAATAAGGGGAGTGGGTGGGATGTGGGAGGGTGTTGGTAAAGTGGGTGGGATTTCGGTGGAGGTGTAAAGTGGGCCGTGGGTGGGAAAGGGAACGTGTGGTAAGTGGGTGGGAAGTGGGTTGAAGTGGGTGGGTGTGGGTGAAAGTATCTCAAATAATTTGACCGTGTTTTCCTCTTTGAAAATCCGCCCCAGAAAATGGCGAAAATTCTCTTAAAAAACATTTTTATCGATTGCTTCAAACTCGTTTTAAGTACTACCATATTTAATTGTTTTTCCCTGTTAAATTTGACCCAACGTCAATTTAAATTCTCTCAATCTTTTTACATCTTTAACCAAACTCGTTTTAATCAAAATAAAATTCTTTGTGTTTTCTTTTCCCTTTTGGAGGTGTGTGGGTGTGTGTATCTGGGAAGTGGGTGGGATGTGGGCGGAAGTGGGCGGGGAAGTGTGTGGCCTGGGTGTCGGGAAATGGGCGGGGGTTTGAAGTGTGTGTGCTGTTTTGGGCGAAATGGGCGGGAGGTGGGCTGGTGTGGGTGGGTTTGGTTGTATTTTTTGTAATGGGGTGTGGGTGGTTGGGATGGGGTTGGGTTGGAGGGAAAACGGGAGCAAAGTTCGCTTTCTGGGGTCTACTTTTATTTTTTATATTGTTTTGTTCTTACTTCGCGGCCGAAGCGCGTCGGGTTATTTGCTAGTTTCATATATAACCCAAAGAAAATTTGTTGTTATTAATAATCGCTGAAGTGAGACACGCTTAACATTAAAAACAAAAAAAATTTTTCTCATTAAAACCCGCTTTGACCGATATGGCTATAAGATATAGTCATCCGATCCGGTCGGTTCCGACATATTAGCAGTGTGCAGTAAAAAGAAGACTCTGTGCAAAGTTTCAGTTTCAGCTCGATAGATTTAAAACTGAGAGACTAGTTTGCGTAGAAACAGACGGACGGACAAAGCTCAATCGACTCAGCTCGTCATCCTGATCAAGAATATATAGTTTATAGGGTCGGAAATGAATATTTCTATGCGTTGCACTGCGTCACTGTTAAGCCCCTGTTAAATCACTGTCTAACAGACAACATTATAGTTTATAGCACCCCACCAGATCACTGCCAGATCACTACCAGATCCTCACCAGATCCCCACCAGACCTCCACCAGATCTCCACCAGAACCCCACCAGATCACCCCAGATCACCAGCAGATCCCCACCAGATCCCCACCTGATCCTCACCAAATCTCCACTAGATTCAAACCAGATCTTCACCTGATCTCCATCAGATCCCCACCAGATCCGCACTAGATCCCCACCAGATCCCCGCCAGATCTCCACTAGATTCAAACCAGATCTTCACCTGATCTCCACCAGATCCCCACCAGATTGCCACCAGATCCCCACCAGATCACTACCAGATCATCACCAAATCTCCACCAGAACCCCACCAGATCACCAGCAGATCCCCTCCAGAGCTCTCCCAGATCCCCACCTGATCCTCACCAAATCTCCACTAGATTCAAACCAGATCTTCACTTGATCTCCATCAGATCCCCACCAGATCAGCACCAAATCCCCGCCAGATCCCCAGCAAATCTTCACCTGATCCCTACCAGATACCCACCACTTCCATTTCACACTATCCCACTACACTACACTACAATACAAAATTCAAAAACATACCCCACAAGAATCTGTCGCAAAGACAAAATTTTTCAAGATTTACTCCCCCAGTCTGAAGTCCGTAATAGAGCTTCGCTCTAAAAAAATATTTAACTGGTGGCTACACTTTTGATTTCTGCAGCGGAAAATTTCAGTTGCCCCTTGAATCCTGGTACTCGAACTTGAGAATTCCAAGCAAGCAATTATTGGTGAATGTTTTTAGAAAGATTCAGTACAAGTACCATCTTACACGTTTACAAGAACGACGTCATTACAATTTATGACACAGGCTAACCGCCATTTTGGTCCAGCCTTCTCGATGCCAAGTTGTGATTGTGATCTAGTTGTATGCACTGATTCCAAAGCTGGTCTCGGTTTTTCTTCATCAGCTCTTGTTTTCAAGATTTAAGCTTAGTACTCAGACAAACTAAATCGTCCGCTAGCGGAATCGACAACTTATTTCGATGGGTGGGCCAGCGTACTGTGCAGTGTGACTGTTCTACGCCTAAACACCACCCTTCATCTAAATACCACCAAATGTGAAACGGTCACACTGCGCTGATATGCTTGCATTTGAATTTTGTTAATTGTTTTTGCAAATATTTAGGGATTTTTGGAGGATATATGCAATGTAGAAGTCATGGGCAATGCAAAATCTTACCATTGGTTTCAAATTATGCCTATCGACGATTTTTTGTCGAGCTTTTGCTGCTGACATTCCGACGGGTGGGTGTCGGAAAAATTACATACAATTTTTTCTGCTTCCACCCCATCGGAATTGAATCAGCTGTGTGTGCCTGTCAAGTTAGCGGCACTACGAGATTTCCGATGGGTATGAACGGAAATTTTAGTTTGTCTGAGTTCGACCGAGCGCAGGAGGCCTGTCGGAATTTTACAAAAGCTTTCCGACACCCTTTTTTATATGGAGTTGACACCCAGCTAAATCGATTTAGTTTGTCTGAGTACTCAGCTTTCAAAAAATCATGCAGGTTTCACCGAGCAAAAATATCTGTATTTATGCTTTTATTCGACGGAATACATCCTAACATCCTACAGTCTAAAAAAATCATGGGAGCAGCATCAGCAAACCCAAAAGCGGTTAAATTGGCCTTCGAACGGTAATTTTCATCAAATTATGGCAAATTTTTCCGACTTAATTGTCATATACAAGCCGTTGAGGAGGGTGGACTTTTATTAAAACCACTTAAGCATGTAGGCTCTTATAAAATTTTAATGTCATTCTCGCGGAGTTGTTTGATATTAAGCAAATATGAATTCGGGGGAACTTGTTTGAATCTCGTACTGCCTGAATGTTATTGTGCTAGTATTTTAATATTTCCTATACACATTTTGTGTATCAATCTAGTTGTCCTGCCATAAATTTTATTTCATTTTTTCGTCCATCAAGCTGATATAAGTGCAACAAAATTTAAAAAATTAAAGGCTCTTTGGGCTATATTCTGAAGTGGTTGAAATAAAAATTCGACCACCGCTTTGGCTTCTACATGACGATCAAATTTGAAAAATGTTCCTTAAACGAAGGATGAACTCTTTTCAAAGGCCAGTTTGGGCACCTTCGGTCTTGCTGATACTGCTCGCATGATTATTTTGGGTTGCATTGATATGTGTTCTGTTGCTCAGTGTGACCTCCATAATTTTTTTCCAAGCAAACTAACATGCAAAACACATTTTCTGCCATATCCTTAAATCAAAACTGATAGAGCCAAAACGACACCAATTTAGTAATCAGTGGACAAAACTGGAAAAGAATTTTTCATCGAAGAGGTTGCAACAAACAAAAGTAGTCATTTTGTTCCCCTGTGTTATTGATACTGTTAGTTCAGTTATTAAAATAATTATTCACTTCAGAAATGAAAAATTCGCTATACAGGTCCTCCAAATTGGCCAAGCCTAGCTTCTCTAAATCTCTTGGCGTGTGTGCTTTTAAATTTTTCGCACAAGAGAAAGGGACCTACAGTTTAACGCCGAATCCGAGCGATAAAGTTTGAGAATATGCTTTTTCATGGCTAGTTTTTTCACAGCTGGCGCATTTTTCTAAAGAATTTTTAGACAGTTTCGAGTTTACGGTTGATTAAAATAAATCAATCTGAAAAAGAGAATTAAGTAAGGCGTGGAAATGCCTGTACACATATTAAATTCTATCCCGTCCCGTCGTAAGACCCACAACCAAATTTTCAAGTCGCGCGGAAACTCCAGAATTAAAAATTCTTCCGTTCCTGTCTTGTGAATGCTGAACAGACTATAGTATATTCTTCTTCCTAAGGACTATGCAAGGAATTTAGGGTCAAGGGACATTGTATTTAAAGGTGCGCACCTATATACATTTGTTTAATATTAGATCTCCAGGATATTCTTTTCTGATCATATTATGTAAATCAACGCACATGTACCTATGTGTCTTTATTATGCGCCAACCGAAACAGGGAAACTTCATTTCTTAAAAATAGAAAAAATAAGAAGCAAATTTAACTTATCTTTTTTAAAAGCGGACAAAAACAAATATATTTTTAATAAAGGTCACAATTCCCGCTGCCCTCTGATTTGTTTTATCTGCAAATAGCTAAATTGGAAAATAAGCTGTTTTGGCAACACTGTTTATTTTTCTCCTTCAAACACACTTTTCATTGCGTAATGTTATGAATTTTTAGGCGCTTCAATATGCAAATCTCTTAGATTATTAACTTCCAGCCTATTTTATTAACAAAGACTAGCAAATGACATAAGGAGACAAATAATTTTTAGCAGACGTCACGTCAGGTGTGCCATCACTATTTTGATAATATCGTTGAGATCACGTACCACCACCAATAACAAAAGACAATCAACAGTTCACAGCAATGATAGATTTTTTGGCTTTTAGCTTTGTGAAATTTTAACTACTTTGTTGTAACATACGGTTAACATATTGTTAAAGCTATCGATATGTTTTGTATGTGCCTTAAGATTCAATTCAATTGGATGAGGCTGTTCGCTATTTGATCTTTTGTTTGTTTTTGTGAAAAAAACACACTCATACACACACCTAGTGCGCTCCCACTCTTTCTCTCTCTCGCGCGCTCTCAGCAAAACAATTCATTCCACAACATTGCCTGAGCGCAACAACCGTTATGTCCATACGAACTTTTCATTGGCCTTTTTACACACTGCGGAGAAAAATTTTCCAAATATTCTTTCTTAGTGCGCGCCTGTGTAACTAAACGAAGGTTTATGCCAAATCTCAAACATGTAGTATTAGCCGTTTAGGCTGTGTGTTTATTAGTATTAAAGCCAGTTGAACGTAGCCTTGTGTCAAAGAAGATTAAGTAAATGCGAAGGCTAAAATAATATATTTTATAGATTTCATTTTTAGCGACATTGGCTAGCGTCAACATTTCGGAGATGATTTTCTACATCGTCATCTTTTGAAAGTGAGATTGAAGGTAACTTAAGCTTTGTCGCCCAAGAAAAATATTGCCTTTAAGAATCATTTATTGAGCTTGATTCAAGCATGGGTGTCGACTTTAACACTATACCTTTATCCAGTGGCGTAGCATGGTTGGGGTGTTTGGGGTTTAAACCGCGCCCCCCATTGGAGGATATTTTTATATGCGAAATACTACTATACTAAAATTTTCTTCTCAAACCTTTAACTCATTTTGAGCATGAAGGTTTCATAAGTTGTTTTGAGTGCAATCATGCAGCCCTCTGATAGAATCCATTCAATCTGGTTTTACGATTTCAGGGTCATCTAATTCCAATAACATCAGATATAACATCAACAATTTTACAAAATCGGTTCAAATATATTTCCTTTACCCACAGGCATGCCATCTTTACGGAATCACTTATACAGGAGGTGATGTATGCTCGAGATAAATGGTTGGTCAAGGGAGGTCACATCATACCCAATGTGGCACAACTTTACATAGCTGGCATCTCAGATCATCCTAGATACCTGATAGATGAGAATACTCTCCCCAAAACGGACAATATTTTTAAGAAACTTGTCTCTCTCATGGAGGACCATGTGCCAGCACAAAAACTAATGACAAAAAAGTGCCTGCTCACTACTTTGAACTTGAGGACGGATAAATGTGATAATTTTGATTTTATGGACGTGGAATTTGAGGTTCAGGCTCTGCGGGATGGCGATATCAAAGGATTTGTGTTGTACTTTGATGTGGGGTTTGCCAACGCCAGGGGCAAGCTGAAGAAACTATTTTCCACAGGACCAAAGTCTCCCAAAACCCATTTGAAGCAGACTCTATTATTTCCAGATGAGCGGTGGGAGGTGGCGAGGGATCAGCTACTGGAAGGTCACATCGAGATGTATGCGAATGCCGACGAGCTGCGTGGAGTGGAGTTTTCTCTGGGCATGAAGATGAGCTCGGATGTGGGGTTAAACTGAAATAAAGGTCTGAGATGTACTCATGGTTGTTTTTTTTCCTTTTTTTAGGGGGCAGTTCGCCTGAAAGGCCAACACGTCGCTCAGACGATCAAAATTTATGGCCGTGCTGCATCAATTAGGGCGACGGTGATCCGCAGACGACTGCCAACCAAAGACAATGTGAGGATCGTTTTTGCTGACCTGATCGGTGTTTAGCTTTGACGTTGGTACAACGATTTAAAATGATGTCGCGCATAATTCACTGATCGGGCAGCGACGAGGATCGACCAACGTCTTGCCAGACTGTGCGTCGTGATCGTGGCTCTGGGTTGTGGTTCTTTGATTCCTCGCTGTGTGCTCTCCTTTACAGTTAAGTTCTTTTGTTCAAATCTCATAACTGCGATCGCGCAGTGGAGATCGCTCACATGCTTAAGTGACATTTCGTCTGCGGATGTCGTTGGGTCTGGGGTCCTTGTGATGGATTAGCATCGTTTTGCCTTGCGGATAATGTGTCGTCTGCAATGATTTTCGTT